>PVJI01003582.1:0-121613 GCA_004026765.1 Micronycteris hirsuta
TTATACCCTTTGCAACAGCATGGGTGGAACTGGAGAGCATTATGCTAAGTGAAGTAAGCCAGGCGGTGAGGGACAGATACCATATGATCTCACCTTTGACTGGATCATAACCAACAAAAGCAGAAAGCAAGCAGAACATAACCAGAGACATTGAAATTAAGAACAGTCTAACAATAGCCAGGGGGGAGGGGGGAGGGGACAAAGGGGAGAAGGGTTTTCAGGAATCACTATGGAGGGCACATGGACAGAACCAAGAGGAGGAGGAAGGCTGGGGAAGGGGTGGGGTTGGAGGGGGAGGGAGGAGGGGAAGGGAGAGTATGCAAATAACTGTAATTGAACAACAATAATTATTAAAAAAAAAGATTTTTGATAGGGCTGGTTTTGCTGAGTTGTTCAAGGAGGACTTCCCAGAATGAGTCATTTGAGCAGAGACTTGAAAGAAGCTAAATAGCCACACAAATATCTGGGGAGGAAAATGTTTCAGGATAAGGTTAAAATTAATGCTTAAGAGCAGAAAGTTAATACCAAGAAAACCACTGTGGCTGGGGTGGATTGGAGAAAGGAAAGATGGTGTTAAGCTTGAAACAACAGTCAGAGGTAAACTCGTGTAGGGCTTTATAAGATTATAAAACTCTATTACCAAGGTTTGAAAAATAGTATAAGAAAATATCTTCTTTCACTAATAATGAAACAACAAAACACTGTATTTATCATCAGAAAGGGATGTATAAACTGCTCATTGGACACTATAGTGCATTGAAAACTATTTTAGACAACTAGAGAAATAATATGCAATTATACTTTGGTACAATGCAAGTTATCCCTAATTGTCTTTTGTGGAAACATGATATTCTGTTTAAAGTTTCCAAATAAAATTAAATAATCCTATTTTTTAAATGTTTGCCACATTTTACAGTAAGCATATGACACAGCCCCTGCTGCAGGTGAATACACAATCCGGTAGGAAAGATGATGCATCCACTTAGAACAGGGATCCGTTAGAGAATGTAAGCAGTACCAATATAAGGGGAGTATGTTCTGTGGGTGATGAATAAAGAGTAGGGAGGCCACATAATTTATTTAATATCTAACCTGGAATATTTTTAGAGTGAAAGGGTGTTATCAATATGTTTCTGGGGAAAGTGGTGTAAATTATCACTCTTCTAAGCAAATCCAGACATGAGTAATAATAGGTCCATAGAATTTCAGAAAAGAAGTTAATTATAAGTTGGAGTGACTCCTGAAGGCTTTCAAGAAAATGACACCTGCACTTAGCTTGTGTCTAGGCATATGACGTGGCAGAAGGAAGGTGGGAATGCATCTAGTCCAGAGAAATCACATTATAACAGACATTTTGATTTGAGAATCACCCTACAATGAAGCATTGATGATTATGAAGAGTGGGAGATAACACTGGGTGGTGAAGAGATAGGCTGAGGTATAAAAGCAGAAATACTGTAATAGAGTTCAAATTCTGTGAAAAAAAGTCTCATGCAAGAGAGTCATATAAGATCTACTGGGCCCTGGCTGCTGTGGCCCAGTGGACTGAGTGCCGGCCTGCGAACCAAAGGGTCACCAGTTTGATTCCCAGTCAGGGCACATGCCTGGGTTGTGGGCCAGGTCCCCTGTAGGGGGGCGCATGAGAGGCAACCACACATTGATGTTTCTCTCCCTCTCTTCCTCCCCCACTTCCCCTCTCTCTAAAAATAAATAAAATATTTAAAAAAAATTTTGGTAGGCGTGTGACATGAACAGAGTAAAACTACTCCTAAACTTCATTTCAATGCTGTCAGATGAGAATATTATAGAGCTACATGTAGTATAAAGTATACAGATATTTTAATTCTGCATAATCTATGTGTTGTTGAATGATAAATTGGAGCAAAATAGCATATGGGTATATTAAAGTCAAATCCCTCTTTTATGCATAAATGTATATTTACATTTGAAGCAATGTCTTATGAGGATTTTAGAGTGACTGTTAAATATATTTTAGAGTGACTGTCATATATATATATGAGGATTTTAGAGTGACTGTTAGATATATTTTAGATATATTTTTAGAGTGACTGTTAGATATATTAGCATGTATATATGTATATATATATACATGCTAATACAACTTTTTAGAAAATAATGACCATTTGTGAATACTTACTATAGTCCTGAAATTATATTAACATTTCTTCTAAAATTTCTCCCCAAATCCTATGAGCTAGATGTTATCAAAATTATTTGACAGGTGAATAAACAGAACTGAAAAGTCAGGTAATTAGTTGAAGACTGCAGAACTTCTAGATGATAGTGCAAATATTCAAAGACATTTTTGCATTGTTATGAAGTCCACGAACTTGTCCATGGTGTCGTATTACCTTACACCTATATTTGTGCTCACTGAGTTGAGCCCCATGTAGCTCAATTCTTGTACAGAGGTGCCAACTGGAATAGGAAGCTGGTTACTTAATATACATTTTATTTCATTCAAATAACATTGTGTTGGTATCGGCACTGTTTTAATCACTTCCTTCCAGTAAACATATGGGATAAGCACTAGCACTTTTAAAAATATCTTTGTGCTCTGCTTCTCTAATATGATGTAGCCTGATGCTTTACAGTTTTCATTTAAGCAGTTGGTGTGCAGTCTGTGTCTTCGGGCGATGCCTCTGCATCAGAGTCCCTCATTTTCCCCTTTAACGGTCAGCCCCTAAATCAGTGGTTTCTGAGTAAATTTATCATCCTAACAACTAGTTTGTATTTTTGAAATTTGTATTAATCCCTACAGACATTTAGTTTTCTTATTTTTAAAGCTATAATATTGTTTAAACTGTTTTTGGGTTCCAAGAAAATTGTAGTATTTTTATTCTAGCTATTCTAGTTTCTAGTAGTCTTGTGATTTGGGAAAATATCACTGAGTTAATCACCGAAATGATTAATGAACCACCAAACTAGAAACAGTTCCTCGGGGGAAAATGCATCACACAACCCACACTTGTGGAGAAAATGGAACAATCTAAGTAATTGATACTCAACAAGGAAGTCTGAATAAGTTTGGTTTTCAAGAAGTAAATACCTTGTGTGTCCAGAAACTCAAAGAAAGTTTAAAGATTAAAGTAACATAGGAACCGACTGAAAAATACCACTTCAGGGAACTGAAATCTGGAAAACTTTTGGATAAATAAATAAAAAGGAAAAGGGAGATATGAGAAACCAATTGATTCAAGGAAAATCGACATTTTTTATTCCAAGTTTTTATTTTCATACTGATGCATGCCACATGTCTGAAAAACTAACATAAATATTAGGGTGAAAATAAGGGCCAATCTTAATTATGATAAAATATCTATTTTTGAAGGCATATTCCTTTTTTCAATGTGTTATTTAATTTCTCGAACTTTCTTATTCAATAGTGAACTTTTTATAATGTCTAGTTTACAAATGTACTTTGATAATATATTATTAGAAAAGATTAACATTTAGAGGTTAAGGTATAAATATAACTATAAAAATCAAAAACCATCTGATTTTTATAGAAAAATATCTTTCAGAATTAGGGAGTTAATTTTAAAAAGTTTTTGTACCATTTACATTATTAGTGTAACTCATACCAGCTTTTCTATTTTTTTCAAAGAAATCAACTAAAAAAATCCTAACCAAATGTCATGCCTATGAATTCATATAAATAAAAATTTTAAGATTTATTACAGTGATTACATATCAACAGAGATAAATGCATATTTTATGATTAAGAATTTTTTTCTGAAGTAGGTGATCCAAGGGAATAATCCCCAGAGCAGAAAACGAACCATCTCAAGCCTTTTGATAAATAGACAATACCTGCTATTTCTATATGGTGCATGGCAACATAACAAATAAATTACCTTCATTAAAGATCTGCATGAAGGATTAATGAGCATTAGTTAAGCCACAAAAGCACAAAGAACATATATGAAAAATTACAAGTATAAGAAGTTGAGCGGCAGAGAATCTCAATGAAATGATTTATCTTACCTGAAGATTTTCTATGGCAGCTGTATGATAAATGTAATCCAAATGCAGCCAAAGTTTCATATTTAGCATGCAAAATTTAGGCAAATCTCAACCTTAGAGGGTTTTATCCTCTGCGACTCTCCCACCTAGAAGGGGGATAATTTATTAAACATATTTGTTTCTGTTAATATTTATCCTGCTATAAATCTTTAAATTTATAGCATCAAATTTTCATAGCATGAAATTAAAAGAAGTAATACATCTTTTAAAATTCACTGTCAGCGAAAACCATTGAGTGTTTTGGATCCTTAGTGCATAGAGCTAAATTGAACTTTAATTATTTTAGTTATATACAAATGACAAATATGGATAAAAAACATTTGACTAAATAAAATGGCAAAATGAAAAAACTTCATTTTGCTAACCAAGATATTCACTTTCCTCCCTTTGGAATGTTGCCCAAGATTAATTCTTTCTACTCTTCAAGCACTGCCAATCTGTGGACTCCTTTTATTCCAGAAAATACTGGATTGTTTATGTATGGAATTATTTTGGTTAACTATTTTTAAAACTTTGTAAAACCTAAAGAGCTCAGGAATAAGTATCCATGTTTGTAATCCGGCATTAACGTTCTTTTTATCCCTATGGACATCCACATTCCAGACACACTGTGCTGCTAGTTTGCAGTAGGTTTCTATGCTAACAGGACACATCCTTACCGTATTACATAGTTAAGACTGCAGTGGCTCTGTGACCACAATTTAATTAGATTGTGACTCAATGGTCGTAAGAATTTCTAGCAACCTGCTTTGGTCTGGTGAGTGGGATTTAGACACTGCTCTGGTTAGTTGCTATATGAAGCACCAAAGTTTCAATTGGCCAAAGTAGACCCTAAAATATATATAACAATCTAATAAATACTTGAAACCACTGTTAATCAGGTTCTTCTTTTTCAAATAAAGATCTATGCTCAATAAAAACTGTTGGTCAAGTTGTTGATATCTGTATGTTGGCTTTGTCATCCATAAAGTAGGGTTACCTATCCCTGTAAGGATGAAAGAAATGAACATACATAGACCACAATGTCGGGGACATACTAAGTATTCTACAGCTTTACTTGATCCTGCTGGTGCTACACCCAGATCCCTCTCACCTGGGAAATGTACCCATCCAGCGTCTGTCTCTTCTCCAGAGAATTTTCCTTGCCTGCAAATTCTCTGCCCTTATTACACCTCACTTCCCCTCCCCAGGTCAGCAGCTAATAACTGACTCACGTGGGGGAAGAGAGAATAAAAGACTGATTCCCACTGATTCTCTTTATTTTCTGTTCAGTCACTCATCAAATCTACAGTGGAATTTGTGTTCCAGAGTCCCAAATGGAATTAGTCCCAAACTAATCTCTAGTAGGGGACCACATCCTTTCTTAGCTTTTTAATGTTTTCCTTGCCTTACCCTGTTTCTTTTCATTTCTAATCCTGGGAACACTATCAATAAATCACATTCAAAATAATCTGCTTTTTGCCCTGGTAGAGAGGGTGACTCAGTTGATAAGAGAATCACCTCGTGCACCAAAAGATTGTAGGTTCAATCTTGGGTCAGGATGGATAGGCAACCAATCAATGTGTCTCTCTGTCTCTGTCTCTGTCAGTCTGTCTCTCTCTCTCTCTCTCTCTCTCTCCCCCTTTCCACCTTCTCCTCTAAAATCAATAAGCATATCCTTGGGTGAGAATTTTTTTTTAAAAGTCTGCTTATCAGACTCTGTTTCTAGGAAACTGACCTAAGACAATAGATGCTCACTATTATTGTGGTAATTGCTGTTATTAAGCTGTCTAATATTCTGATTTAGTGAGAGTAAACTCTTAGATGATCTTGGTCATGTCCAATGGATGCACTATACAATGTTCCAGCAATTCCCATGCATCTCTTCTTTAAACTAAGCTCTTCTTAATTTGATAAGCACAGCAAGCTCATATTCCCTGGTAAAATCCTGGCACACAGATATTCCATTGTTGACTCAGGGCTGGGCTCTGTGAGCTGTAGCAATGGACTGTGGGAAGTCCAGACTGAATGTTTTTCAATGCAAAAGCTGAAGGCTGAGTTGAACATGTATGACTGACTATGTCACACTGCTGAGTGAATGCTGGTCCCTGGGCCTGACAGAGTTTACAAGTCAATAAATACAATTTTAAAACCCCTTAGCAAAGCAAGATATTTAGGTTGCATTTTAAAAGAGTTAGTAATGACCTTTATATCCAGACACAGGGCTCCTGGGATAAAAAAAGTCCTCTGCAGTGTGAAGCACTCCACAGTAAAAACAACAGATACACTGTCACCCAGTTTCTGTCATCACTTGAACTCTGGAACTTTGAATTTGTTTGAGGTGTGGATTATGAGAGAATGCCAATTTACTGCTGTTTCTATGTAAATATATTTTATATTTGTTTTGCTAAAGGTATTTTGAATTATATGCACATAGAATTTTATTTTGTCTTAGTGACATATAGGTTGAAGCAGAACTCTGCTGCTTCTGACTCTAGGTAACAAATATAACGAAAATCCATGTCTCAAAAATTGTAAAAAAGGAGAATTAGTACTTTGTTTTGTTCAACCAAGATAATTAAATTTAATGCAAAGATATGGCTTGTCTTTGTATTAAGGTAATTTTATTTTTAAAAACACATGACAAGTGTTCTCTCTTGCATTCTTCACAACATCTTTGAAAATATCTTGATTGTACAGACACTAACCAAGTGTCAGTTACAAAGCTTTGTTCTATTACATTGCTACAGCTCAGCATCCTTGCCTCAGGGGAAGGATGCCTATAGGTGAAATTTTTGACTCTTGCAGAAATTAACTCCAACTAATCCAACTATGCAAGGTTCAAGGTGAATCTGCATCGTACCAAATACAGCTTTGTATTAGGTCATTTTTCCTGACCCCATGGCTACCCTTACTGAGCACTTCCTTCATTTGAACAGTCTCATTTAAGTGGCTTGTGTAGTCCTCAACAGAACCATAGAATATATACATCACTGTCCCATTACATGAATATTGAAACTGAGGTTCAGCAAGGCTGAAATACAATAATCGAAGCTGTATGATATAATGATAAAATACAGGTTAGAGTGAGTGCAACAAATTTGAATTTTCCCTCCAACACTTACTAGCTACAGTTTTCCACTGGTTCCTTCATCTCTCTGAGCCTCAGACCTTTGATGTTAAGGATAAGTACAATAATAACTACATCTAGTTCTGTTGCAGTAAGTTTACATATAATATATAATTTAACCTACAGTTGTCTACATTAATTCAATTAAAAAAATGAGAAGATTAAGGCCTAAAAGTGCATAGTTAGTAGATCATGCAGACATTCCTGAAACTCTGGTCTGTGTGATTCCAAAGTCCATAGTCATAGTCACTCAAGATGTTGCCTTCTAACCTGTTTGCACCCGGGGAGGGGAAGGGAACCATGTGGAGGTGTGTGTAAAGTTGGGACCAAAGGTAAACTCAAGTCAGTTCCTTTCCCAGCCCCGCCCACTTATATCACCACCATATCTTGAACAGTACTTTGTTTATAATAATATATCACTACTTACTTATTTATTGATATTCCCGGTTGTCTTGATCTCAGTCCCCATCCTATATTTGAAAGCCATTTAATTTGAGCCATCCAATCAGCTTCTTCAACAAAGCGTCAGTGAACACATTCAAGTAGGGGGAAATGACTGACCATACATAAAGGCTAGTAACCTGAGAGTTTGGACAGCCTGAAAATTTTACGTCCCTTCAACCTTTGCTCAATTTGCCTTGTATATTTGAAAATAGTTCACAGTAACTTTGTAAACACAACCATTTCTCCTTTGTTCATTGACAGTACATTACAGATACTTAAAACTGCCAATACTATCTCTCAGAATCTGTATGTAGCCCAGCTTCAAACATCCTCTTTCACTTACACTCTCAAGGTGAAAACAAGTTCACATGCATCTTAGAAAATTTACAATGAAGTTTAAATATTAAAAAAAACTCACTCTTGAAATTTAGGTTTATTAAAAAACATACAGATTTTTAATGCTAATTATTCACTTATTCATTAAATATGTGTTTAGCAACTATACACCAGGCATCCTGTTGGGCTTTAAGGATATATAGTGGTAAAGAAAGTAGATTTAGCCCTGGCTGGTGTGGTTCAGTGGATTGAGCACCAGCCTGTGAACCAAAGGGTCGCTGGTGAGATTCCCAGTCAGGGCACATGCCTGGGTTGCAGCCCAGGTCGGGCCCCCAGCGGGGGGCACGTGAGAGGCAACCACACATTGATGTTTCCCTTTTTTTCTCCTTCCCTTCCCCTCTCTCTAAAAAATAAATAAATAAAATATTTTAAAAAAAGAAAGTAGATTTAGTGAATGCTCTGCCAAGAGTACTTGATTTAGCTGAAAGTGACATTTTCTATCATAATGAAGGTATAAATAAGCAATGTAAAAATATATTTCCTACTTATTTCAGGTTGTATCCCCTTATGATTAGTAGTAATAGATAATTAATAGGACAATTCTCTACAACATTTTCATGATATTATTAATTCTAAAACCCAAAATGGTAGTATTAGCTATAAATGCTTTAAAAAACAAAATAATTGTAGTGCAAATTTCTAAAGCCATATTGCATCTTCCAGTAATTTACTAAGTTCCTGTAATCAAGTATCTTTATATCAATTAATTTATCAAAAAAGAGAGGAATCATAACAGATGATGGAATTATAAAAACAAATATTAAAAGGCAATTAGTAAATATTAAAATGTTTATGATGTATACTGTGTAGCATCTAATAAAAAATAATGCAAATGTATATCAAATTATAAGTACAAAACTTAAACTATAAGAAATCAAACACTATATATATATATATTTATAATAAGGAAAAACTATAACTGTAGTTATTTGACAGATATCACATTAAATCTCACATTACAGGAGTAACCAGAAAAAGATGACATCAAGGATTTTGGCAAATGCAGCCCATTAAGTGAAATTTTTACCATACACCATAAAACCGAGCATATCATAAAAGTAGAGAAGCTTCTGGTTTTTAAGTGTTCCTTTTTATAGCTAACAAGGATAAAGAAAATAGGGCCCCTGGGAGAGCTGCATTGTAAATTGGGTCAGTGAACAGCTCAGATGCCATAGCCATAATATTCTCTCCAAATCTTTTGACCCAAAGCTTCTGATGTGTGCACACATTATTAGGAAGAAGAATGGTTATTTTCTAACTCATAGTTATATTAAAGAATGTTGAAATGAATCGCAGATAATTATTTATTGAAATTGTTTTCAAGGACTCCAGAGATTCCAGTATGTGGTTTCATTCCCCTTTCTCACACGTTTTTAACTAATAACACTTCAATTATGAGAAATGAGCATTATTGTGTATATGGGTACTCCTGTTTCTATAGCTAGTAACTGTGGAAATATTTTACTTAAATAATCACCTTTTTGTCAGGGGAGCAAAGAGGAGATCGTCTGTTCCGTGACACTGAATCAATTACAACTGCATTGGAAGTTTGCAATGCATAAAGCCATGAAACCTGGACATTCAATTAGGAGAATAGACAGGGCCAACCCAGGAATTTTCCTTCTACCAAAATTTAGAAATAATGAATAAAGAAATTTTCAATATACAGTTAAGCTCACAAGAAAGGAAAAGAAATCCCAAGGTGTCAAAAATAAATAATATCTAAAAGGCAGGGCTAAAATCCTAACTAAAATCTAGGAATAGTGTTAATCCTAAAGAGATTTGGCAGCAAGGTAGATTGTTTATATAGCATGGAAACAGAACTTAATGCCCAGGAGCTTGATCACGCATGTTCATGCTGGGATAAAGTGCACATCTTTGGGTCTGCCAGAGACAGGAAGTTGGAACCCCAACAATGTATGCACCAAGCCACGCCCGCAATAGGCTGTGACCTCAGTTAATGGAATGACTCTCACTGATTCAGGAAGAAAGACAAAAAATTCTCCCAGGAGAAACCAAATTTTCAAGCTGGCAGAACATGGGGTTGTAGGCTAAATATATATTACCATACAGTATCAAAAATGGACAGTGAGATTTAATATAAAAAAAATTGATCCCAAGTAGGTATATCCCAAGCGGGGCTCTTGGTAGAAGCTAATGCACAATATCCTTTAGAGAGACTCTTGCAACCAAGAATGCACATGATATCTCAAAAAGTGGTCATTGTCTGCTAAAATACGGAGATATCACTAAAGAATCATATCAAGAACATCTAAAACATTTTCAATTGTCCTAACTAAACAACACTATTTAAAAAAGAACCTTAGAAAAATGGAAAAAGTCACAATTGATCAAATAGTCTCAATATACTTCTGAAATGGATAGTAACATTAAAATTTTAATAGCGATCAGCTTGTATTAAATTGATTTTAGGTGCCCAGCACAACTGGCATGAAACAAAGTGGTATATGAAACAAAACACTAATGACACTAACACTATGTTCTACTACCTCCCTGGGTTATTTATCACCCTCAGACTCTGAAATCCTGGGTAATACTAAAAATAAAATTAATGTTGGTTTTTTATGGTAGTAGAGAAAACTCTAAAAAGGATATTAAAATTGTTAATAGAAAATGAAAAACTTTATAATATAAACTAAACAGCAACCTTAAAAGATATTTGGCCCAGTTCAATATTTTTATTCCTGGTATAGTGATAATCCAATCCAAATTGAGGTGGTTGCCTTTTCTATTGTGTTCCATTTCTACTTTGGATGTTTCTTGAAATTATGTAATGCTTTCCTAGGTAAAACTGAAAACTTATTTTAAAAACTAAATAAGTGTTTTTGAACCCCCAAATATTTGCTTACCTGTAAAATTGTTTAAATGCCAATTTTGTGTAAATACTTTCCCTCCCCCCTTTTTAACAATATTTGACAGAACACTGATTCAATAAATACTGTCAGTATAACAGAAATAGTATTTTAATAAATGGTAGACTTTAACCGTTCACTGCTTTGCCTTCTTCTCACCAAATTTTAAATAATATAAACCAAAAATTGAGATAACCCCTGTAAAACCTACTGTAAGTAGCTTCGAAAATATCAAAATGTCTATGAGTGATGTTTAAATGACAAATGAAGCTCTTATTATACCAATTAGAGAAATTCAGAATATTAAGTGTGAGAAGTCCTTAAATGTAAAGTCTAGTTGAGCAGTGTGAGAACAGAATAAAGTATTTCAACTATAGTCTATGGGCTTTCTTTGAGTAAAGCCACACGAACGCTATTAATAAATTCTTAATAAAATACCAACTGCACTGAAGACTGCCAAGTAGGTAACTATAGCCATGAAAAAATAGTTCGCTTTGTAAAATATTTGTTAAAATATTTGAAAGTTTTTGACATTGCAAATGCATGTTATAATTATAAGCTAATATAACATAACATTTCAAAGTTCTCAGGCATCTGCTAGAACTATATTTGCCTTAGGAGTAATAAATACTGGCTAAACTTGTTTAGTATCAATGTTCTACTCATCTTGTATTTTCATCCTGAACTTCTGCCATCCTCTACCCAGCCGCTCAGAGGAGAGATGAGAATATCCCTGGCCAATTTCTCTCTTAGTTTGTTTTATCTCCACTTCATTTCTTGGACAAATACCCTTCTTCTCACTCTTATAATCATGGTTATAATTCAGATTTTTTTCATTTCTCATTTCAATATGCACTATTTTCTTACTGTCTTTTTCCTGCAGCCTTGCTCTTACTTAAATTCAACATTGGCAGAATCACCAGAATAATCAACATAATGAACATATCTACGACAATCCTTTGCTGAAAAATGTCCAGCAGTGCCACACGGCGTATCAGTTAGAGCATGGGCACCTTAACGTAACATACACACCGTGTTAATCTGTGTTAAGTAATTTGGATTTATCTCCAATCTCTACAACCTCTTCTCTGACCACTCACTTCTTTCAATTCATTATTTTACTCCAATAATAAAAACAGTTTGTAGATGTCCAGTCTTATCATCCAAGTCCTTTTCTGAATGACCATCTTCATTTGTCTCCTCTGACTGGAATAGCTTCAGTACTCCATACATTCTCCACATGGCCAGTTCCAGTAAATCTTTTAAGACTTTAAACTGATACCAACACAAATTTCTCCCTTGGCTTCCATATTTAACTGTGCAACTGCCTTCTCAATTGCATGCTAGATGGTATGACAAATTTAATCTGTTAAAATTAAACTGATTTTACTCCACCTACCTCTCGAAAGAACAGTTCTTTCTATAGTCTTTCCATTTCAATAAAGAGAAATATATTCTAGTTGCTCAGTTACTCAGGTCCAATATCTTACTCTTTGACGTTTTTCTTCTCACATTTCATGACAATCCATCAGCAATTCCTGTCAATGATTTCTACCACATTTGTACCAGAACCAATTAACTTCTCACCAATATTTGTTAACAAATGAACAAATGAATGTAGCTCAAGTGTCTTTTAACCCAGGAAATTTTCATTGATTGACATGATTGCCTAAGTGTCTTTTCCCATGTTTTCTTTAGAATAGATATGTATTTCCATTTCTTTATTCTACATTGTTTTGTAGGTTTGGGTAACTATCTCCTATTAGACTGATCATTAAGAATGAAAACTCTCTCATCTTTTTAATTTTAGTGTTATCATAGTGGCAATCATCTAACACACATTCAGCAAACATTGCATTTGAATGAATGAATGAATGAGTAAATGAATGAATGGTATAAAGGTTAAGGAATCCTTAAGAAATATTCCAGATCTTTTTGTAATCATTAAAACAACAGTCTTTTGAACATGGAATGCTAAATAAGTAGATATGAGGATCAAATGATCAAATATATATAGCCTTGAAATATATCTAACACTTAGTAAAGGCTTTGTTATTTGAGCTTTACCTGTTACTAAAATAACATGTCTTTCAACAATTAAATTTTGTGTATTTTCAGAAATCATCTATAGTTGGGTATTTAATGAATTCCCTTCCTTTGTGGCGGAAGACAGCCGGAGATTCATTTCCCAGGAGACAGGCAACCTTTACATTTCTAAAGTCCAAACATCAGACGTTGGCAGCTACATTTGTCTGGTGAAAAACACAGTGACGAATGCCCGAGTACTTAGTCCTCCAACACCGCTCACTCTACGTAATGACGGTAAGTTGCATGGTCTCTATTAAACTGGTCAGCCATCTCAAATGTGAAAAATAAAGATGCATTAGTGTTTTGCTAAGCCCTTAAGCCTAGCACAAAAGAAATAAAAAGACACTTGCCATGTTTAGACACGCTTCAGTTGGAGATTATGCATACCTTAGAATAAAAATTTTGACAGAGGAAATTGATGATCTATGGATGAGAAATAATAAACATAATTTCCCCTAATGCTAAAATGGGGAGAGAATGTGAGAAAGGAACTGTAATAAAGAGTCCACAGCTCTTTTCTTTGCTCTTTAGTGACTCTACATAGTACATGTGCATGAATTGCAAGTATTTTATAGGTTCGCTTTTTTAATAGGTTCACTTTTCATTACATTTTTACTTTAGTTACCTTCAATTTGAATGTTCAGCTTTTAATACTTTATGGTATAGTTATAATTGTTATTATTACTTTTCCAATAATAGAACACTTGGAACTTTAACTTTTAAGTGCAATTCAGCAAGATTTGATGATTCTATAATTATAGGTATTGCTATCTATCTAAAGTATCTTCAAATTTAAACACCTCATTTCTAGTTATAGACATTTACAGTTAAGCATTGCATTAAAGGAGTCAAGTGCCATATTACAGTTGATATATATAGCTTGCTCTCTCGTGCAATAAAAATCTATAAATGCATAAGAAGTTAGCCTGAAAACACTTATTGTAAGGTTTAAAAAAATAACAGATTTTTAACACTACTCTTTCATATACTTAGTTTTAGAAAATATGGTGCTGGAACGTATGACCAGAGTTATATCACAAGATTTGTGCTTACCACTTAGTTTTTCATCTTATATATTTAGACTTTGCAGTAAATATAAGTACATATAATAGTAATAATACTCTCAGGTAGAATGTATAAATGCAGTATATATTTTAGAGATGAGAAAGCTAATATTCAATAGATGAAGTGACTTACAAAAGGTCACACTGCTAGGTAATGACATGGAAGAATAGGTGGGAAATGAAAACAGAACTTTGAAGACCAAGTTAGAGTCTGTTGAAACCAGTCAGCCAAGACGTGATGAGGAACAGAATGGAAGCAGTGGTAATACCACCGGAGGGCAGGAAACATGCCTGGGATATTACCCAGGTAGAATTACCAGGATATGATGGTTAATTAAACATGGGACTGTGGAGTAGCAGGAAGCTTTGGCACAGTCCATTGAATGGGTGAGGATTCATGGATCATGATCACAACTATGAACGGGAGTTCAACACTGCTACTCAGTCCTCCGAAGTTTCTGTGGGCTATTAACCTGTAATTCTCCCAAAAGTTTTTAGAAGCCCCTCTGCTTCCCTTAAACTAGACTATGACCCAATGCCTCTTCACACACACACACAAAACATACATGACTATCAAATTGATCTTCTTATTAATAAAATTCAAACCTAGCTACATTTCCATTCATACTGTTCCTTCCTCATCTTATTTGAATATGATAATACACTGTTTCTACTCCTATTAGGATGATCCCTTTATCTTTGCTGAGTTTTCAGAACATTACACTCTTAGTCATTATTTCTTATATAAGCAATACCATGTGACTAAACTAACAAATTATTTGTAGTCACCATATTAATTGAATTTTCTTGAGCAGTTGAAACTGTTGATCTTTTTTAAAGAACTCTATATTTTTAAAGAATCATTTTTGACCAGTACTATATGAAAGGCTCAATAAATAAATACAAATAACTAAAATGAAACTGTTATATTTAAGTTAATAAGAACCAAGTGGAAAACATCTACTAAATTTCAATTACATCTTTCAATGAGAGTCTTAAGATATTGTAAGAGAAGTTACAAAATTTACATTACTTTTTTCTGTAAATTATTTAATGTTGTTGTTTCCTCAGTGGTTCTTTGCCTACTAATGTGTATTTTCTATCACAGTAACAGATCCACATTAAATGAATGGTTTATAAGTGCCGACCAGAAAGCACGTGCACACACACACCTATCTCTCTCCCACCCATCCAATCCCACTCCTTAAAGCCAACTTTTCAACTTCTCCTTTAATTCTTCATGAGGTTCACATAGCATGCTAGAAAATATCTAGACTTCTTGTTTAATCAAGTTAAATAAAATCATTTAAGGAATGTTAAGAAAGCCCATGAAAAGAGTATGAGGTAAAGAGAAATGAGTTTAGGAGCAACCCTTAAGTAATACAAGTTGTATTGGAAAGACAGAGAATAAAAATCGTACACAAGATAATAAGTCAGAGGGATAATAGGAAAAACAGCAGTGTAGCATCAAGGAAGGCAAAGAAAATGAATGTTTGAACAAGGAGAGGGTGTATTTGTTGCCTGTCACCCTCTGAGACCTTACAAGAAAAGGCCATTCATCAATGAGAATACTGAAGGAGAGGAAGCAGTTCACTAACAAACGAGACATTTTGATATACTATTTCTGGAAAAATAAGGAAGGCTGTGAGTTAAAGGATTAAACAAGTAGAGAAACTAAAACTCAGAATAAAGTTTAAGGAATCTAAAGAAGTTTAGAGGGCTAAAGACCATGTGCTGCTGGAAGCCTGGAGAAGCTCTGAAATCAGTTAGCTAAAGGCAGACATAAAAAAATGAGACTGAATAAAAAGGGAATTCAAGGTATGTATGTTGAACATATTTCAGTAAAATATGGGAATCCCTTCTCTTCCCTGTTCCTACATGCAAAAAGGCCGAAGAGCTAGTCTCTTGACAACATGAATAAACTTTTCATGGAAATCTAAAATTCTTGATGTGAATGGCGGCACACAGGCAAAAACTTATTCAGGCGGATGGGTGTCCTCAGACTGACAGCCAGTTCTTTGCTCTTGTATCAAAGCTGAGAGGACTCTCAACACACATTACCCAGCCTATGTCCCACCCCTGACTCAGAAAGGAAGCAATTCTACAGACAGGGGAACCCCAGCTACTCCCGAGCTTCTCAGACTTAACATTTATATATACAATTTTAAGTTAACAGTTTCTATAAAAAATGACTGAACTTGTAGAGTGGTTGTAGAATTTACATGAGGATAATGAGCAAAAAGAACAAGAAACTTTTAATATGCTAAGAAAGGCATCAATTAGACTGGAATCCTTTTTTAAATCAAAACTTTCATATCACTATATGATCTCTCATTAAAAAACAATTGAAAACTATGTTCATAAGAAGGACATACTCCTGAATGTGTTCCCAAGTAAATGGCATACATTAAACATTTAATCTAAAACAAAAATTGAATACGACTGTGGATGAATCCGTTTACTATACCCGGTCAGCTGAAATTCCTGGTGGGTTTTACAAGCCTCTCAGTGCAGGGACAGACATGATAGTAGATATTTCTGCAGATTTGGCAAACACTTCTGCAAGAGTTTGAATATAAAATTACATTTAATCTGCTATGACCATAGAATTAGCTATAAAAATCATTGAAAGAACATTGTTTTTTTATACTCTCTGGAAAAAAAAAAACCCACAGACCTTCCTAAAAATAATAGAGGATATATACATACATAGGCAAATTATTTCCTCACAAGTGCAAATAAAATTTAACTTTAAAACTATTATGAAATGTCTTAAATTCCCTTAAAGCAAAGCTGATGGAAAATTTTGCTTGTAGGTAGTTTATTTGAAATTTATCCCAGAAAGCAGGACTGTGGGGTGCAGTGGGGTTGAGGAGTGAAATACTGAAAAGGTGGATTGCATTATGGAGATGACCACTTCTATAGGCAGACAGAACTTGATCCCACAGAGCCAGAGGCTTATGAAATGCACTCAAAACAGTCTCCTTGGAGGACTTAATGGGCTTTCCTATCTCATTCCCGGACACTGGCTCCACGGCCAGTTAGTTTCTCTGCACCTGCAGGTGGCGCTGCAGTTCCAACTGTTTGAAACTAGTTAAACCTGCACAGACCCAGTCACTTGGCAATTGCAGGTGTGAAAATTTTGGCCAAGATTCTTTGAACTGGCACACAAGAGATGTGTAAAACACAGAGGAGGAATCTTTAGAAGATTTGAAGTGTATGAGTGGTGTGATCAGAATTTCTTCTGCTGACACTGTGGAAAATTAGCTTCACAAATTCATAAATGTGCATTGGATACCTACTGTCAGATAATTTATTACAGAGTAAAGATAAAACAGAGGGGAAAACAAATACAATAACCATTATTATTCCCAATATAATATAAGGGAGGATGTTAGCCTGAATACTGAACGCACCTGTGCAACCTAGAATCTGCCTGCCCTTATTCAGTGTCCCACGAGGCCAATCTCACATATCGTTGCAATAAAACACAAAACGCAAAATCTAGCTCCCAAAGCATGTATGAGTAATACAGATTTTTACTAATAGTTTGGTGGGTAATGAATGAGGTGCTGGCTCTACAGACAACACTGCAACATTTAATGAACACTCCACTAACCATCTCTCTCTTTAACCACGCTTCCATTCCGACAACTGCTATACGTCTCTGTCTCCACAGACCTCGGCCTCTTCCCACAGCACCCTTTCCTCTATTTTCCCTTCAGGGGCTCACTAGCTCTGTCTTATATACGGCAAATTCATACCTTCATTTCAGTTCCCAACCCAATTCTGAAGATTTTTTTTTTTTTTGCTCACTTGATTTTTATTTAATCTATACTGATGTTTTATCACTACATGCGTGGCATTGTTTGAAAAACTTTACAAGTATTAGAGTGAAAGAACAGAAAATATATACAAGCAGATATTAACTTTAGAAAAGAAGTTGAAGTTGTTCTAGTAATACTATACAAGATATATTAAAAGCATTTCTAAAGATGGAGAGGATCACCATGTTCTGATAATAGGTTTTATTCTTCAACAAAATAGAGCACAGCATCTTCCCACACCATCCACTATGTACAGGGCCAGGCTCCTCACTCCTTTTCAACCCAGATGGAATCTTCCGTTATAAGATCCTCTCCCTTCCTAAGGCACGTTCTCTCAGCCTCCTTCTTTACAACTAGAGTGACTCTATGGAGATATAGAGAAGAAGAACAACAACAGCAACAAAAACTGTCTTGGGGTCCCTTTCCCCTTCCTGGAGTTGAATAGAAAGTAGAGAGAATCAATTGAAGAAGCAACTTACGAAAGTGAGTGGGAATAGTTTCAGAATGCATGAAGAAAGATTGCCTTTGTTAGAGAATTTATCATTTGTCACAGTGGGAAGATAACCTTCTATTTGGGGGTGAGAAGTCTAATGGCGCTTTTTTTTTTTAATTGGACTATTAGGGAAGTCATGAACTGAGAATATATGAGTAGATAACAGGTTTATTTTTAAGACAAGAATTGTGTTAACAAGGAAATTACATACTTGTATAACTGATGAATTAACCCCACTAATTTCCTACTGAATAATGCAGGACCTGAGAGCAATGGAAGAATATTTTTAAATGGCATTCCTTGAAGAATGTGGTAGGCTGATGATGGTCCCCAAGATGTCCATATCCCAATTCCTGGAAACTTTGAAGGTTGTTACCTTACATCATAAAGGGATCTTGCGGGTATGATTAAGGATCTCCAGGGTAATGTGTCCATTACCCTGGATTAGCCTGGATTACGATAGCTAATTAGGGTCAGCCCTAAATGCAGTACCAAGTTTCCTTATAAGAGGGAGACAGAGCAAGATTTGACTACAGAAGAGAAAGTGATGTGAGTAGAGACTAGAGTGATACACTTTGAAGAGGGAGGAAGGGGCCATGAGCTAAAAGAATGCAAGAAATGCAGGCCTAGAATATGGAAAAGGCAAGGAAATGAATTTTCGTTAGCTCCTCCAGAGGGAAGGAGGCCTTGCCTTCCGAAGAAGCTACCTTGACTGAGGCCAAAGGGAACTGATTTTGAACTTCTGAACCCCAGAGTTATAAGAAAATAAAGGCATGTCATTCAAAACTACCAGGTGTATGTTGTTAAATAACCATTACAAAACTAAAACAAAAGCCAAACAAAAATATGGAGCAAATTTTTCTTACTTGTCATGTGGACTATTCACGGTTATTCTAGTAGCCTGTTGGAACTGGCTTGTTCCTTCTTGCAAGAGGTGATTGTGTGCATCTCCACACTTCTTGGTACGTTCAAATTAGTCATGACAAGATTATTTACAACATAAAAATCATGAAAGGTTACATATCAGGGCTCCTTCCCCACTTCAGCCCCAGAGAATTGGTTGCTGAATAGCATTCTGATAGTAACTCACCACATAAGAGCACAATCATTAACTCAAAAATAACATTTGATGGAATATGCATTCATTTCAATGTATCCTTGTTCTACCCCAGTTCTTTGTTTGCTTTGCACCAGATAAAAAGCACAGAGTGGATCCTGTTTCTCATCCTTTAAATTTGTTTGGCATTTAAACAGTAAGATACAGCAAAGTCATTCATTTCCTGACCCTTCTGTTTATCACAAAGAAAAATGACAATTGAAATGGCCTCAGATATTCTTAATTCTACCATTTTTCTCACCTAAGTTTTGCTCCTTGTGTACTGAATCGCCCACCCTAATCCCAGGAGACATTTTCTCCTTCTAATCTTTGTTCAGAATTTTCAGTTTATGGATAGCTTCAAGGAGATTTGGAGAGCTGGTGCTAAGAACACTCCTACTTGAGTATATTTAACTATGTAAAAGAAGCTGAAAAATATTAAGGCTTTATGTCAAAATTTGCAGGAATATAGAAACTTATTTGGCTTTTATTAATCTTTTATTTATTTTGCTCTGTGTCTCTCTGGGAAGCTTATCATTTTGACATGATACAAATTAAATAAAAACACCAAAAATCATTGGATGCTTTCTGAATAAAATGAATGCTTTGCTTGCTCAGATGTCCTTGACAGTCAGTCATTCCATACAATTCAATTTCTACTCAAACAGACTTATCCAAACAATTTGTACTTCTATCTATGGAGATAAGAATTATTATCAAGGAAAATAATGTACATTATTTCAACTCCTTGAATATGTCTTGGAAACTTTGTAAATTTATTTAGTAAGTGCTTAAAAATAAGATAAAGTTGCTAAATGTGTATATAATTTAGACTTCTTCCTGGTTTCTAACATAAAATCTTGTTATTGTTATTCAAGAAATAAAATCACAAATGATGTAAATTTTTGATAAGCATCATTGCAATAGTGAATATATCATTCTAAATATAAGAAACATGAACTTTGAATTTTTTTTTGTTAGGGTAGAAAATGTGTGTTCTATTATTTTAGTCCGACTTTCCTATTGCCAGACTAATCTAAAGTTGCTATGCTTCCTTTCTTCGTTTGGTAATCTGGATCTGGCATTGAGCATCACCGCTCTACTCAAAATCAGTATCTGTTAATCAAATACATCAGCGTTTTCTCAGCCTTCATCATTCCTGATCTCTTTGCAATCTGTTTAAACAGAAGAATATTTTCTTCTCTTGACTCTTCAAGTAGGCTTTCCCAGTTTCTTCTGTACCTTTCACTGCCTCTTCTCAATGCACACCATAAGTAAATCATTCCTTTTAGCTATCCATCTGGATGTGTCCTTTCACCCCCGTCTGTTGTGTTTATACTTGGCACTGTTCCAGAAAGGACTGAAGGAGGCTTATCCTTCTAAATGTACATGTGTCTTCAGGAATCTACTCCTGAAACTCATCTATATTTCTCTTTAGTGGGCACTGCTATCTCTGTTTCCAATTTTGAATTGTCCCACAAACAAACTTCTCTAGCTAATATCTAAGTTGTTAGTAAAATCACGTTTCTTCTAAAACATCTAACATAAAAATTTCTGAATCAACTCAAATCCTCCTAATCTCATGACGACATACAGGCAAGCCTTTGAATTATGCACCTCCAGTGTGATTCTCATCCATCTCATCTTTCTAATCCTAACTACAACACTCTTTACTCTTCCCCAATCAGTGGCTTCCAACTGCCTTTTTCTGCATTTCACTCTTTACACTCACTTGCAAGAGCATTGCCACTTATTTTTATTTATTAATGTTTAGAGGGAGAGAGAGAGAGAAATGTTGATTTGTTGTTCCACTTATTTATACATTCACTGGTTGATACTTGTACGTGCCCTGACTGGGGATGAAACTCACAACCTTAGCATATTGGGATACTGCTCTTATCAACTGAGCTACCTGGCTAGCTCAACATTAACTCATTCTAGGTGATAGCAGAAAGTAGTTGCTGCAGGTTCAGTGCCAGTGAACTAGCTGTTATACCATCTTTTTTAACATTAATCAGGAAAGCTTACAGAAAGTAAGTTCATGAGAGTGGCATCATAACAATGATTTAAACTAGAATATATTTTGATTAATTTTGTTTAAAATAAATCAGTCACAATGTTATATTTGCTTTAATACTGACATTATCCTTGGACAAGAGACAACCCGTTTGTGATTCAATTTATTCACCTGGACATAGGATAGCATGGATACTTATCTCAGAGGGTTACTGTGAGGATTAAGTGTGTTAAACATGCCAACCTATTAGCATAGGGTCTGTTACATAATAAGCTTCAGTAAAGATTAGCTATTAACACAGTATTTATTATTCAATTCCCACTTTTCACTACTGTGTGAGGTCATTACAGTTAAGATCTACTTTCCAAGACTATTTCTATTACTGTAGTGTTTGTTGTTGCTGTTGTTTACTTCATAAATTCAAACTTCTCTGTCTATAATTGAGGATTTAATAGAGGTCAGGGGGCAGGTCATAGCATTGGAAGTAGTTTTATATTCTATCACATGTATCCAATCATTCTTCATTCAAAACCTACTGCAGAATTTTCTTTTTTTTTTAACTGGTGTTTTCTTTTTTTATACATTTTAATATATTTTATTGATTATGCTCTTACAGCTGTCCCATTTTTTCTCCCCTTTGTTTCCCTCTGCTCTGCAATGCCCCTCTCACCCGCATTCTGCAAACTTACTTCATCTCCATGGATCACACATACAAGATCTTTGGCTTCTCCATTTTCTATACTATTCTTAACCTCCCCCTGTCTATTTTCTACTTATCATTTATGCTTCTTATTTCCTGTGCCTTTACCCCCATTCTCCCCTATCCTCTCCCTGCTGATAACCCTCCATGTGATCTCTGTTTCTGTAAATCTGTTCCTGTTCTAGTTGTTTGCTTAGTTTGTTTATTTGTTTTGTTTTTGTTTAGTTTCGGTTGCTGATAGTTTTGAGTTTGTCATTTTACTGTTTGTACTTTTTATCTTCTTTTTCTCTTAGATAAGTCCCTTTAAAATTTCATATAATAAATCTTGGTGATAATGAACTCCTTAATTTGACCTTATATGGGAAGCATTTTGTCTGCCCTTCCGTTCTAAATGATAGCTTTGCTGGGCAGAGGAATCTTGGATTTCCTTGCCTTTCATAACTTGGAGTACTTCTTTCCAGCCCCTTCTTGCCTGCAAGGTGTCTTTTAAGAAATCAGCTGATAGTCTAATGGGAACTCCTTTGTAGGGAACTCTCTCCTTTTCTCCTGCTGCTTTTAAGATTCTCTTCTTATCTTTATTATTTTTTTTCATATTATAACCACTTAGATGTTCCACTTTATTGACAGGGAAAAAACTTCAGTAAGAAACTTGGCACACTGATTTTCGTCTGCTAACTGTTATCATCTGGTATATGATAATAATTAGTTAAGTAGGGAGAATAATAGGGAAAGACAAGAAAGGAAACCAAGAGGCTGACAGAGGCCTTAATTCCATAATTAGGCTCTTGGTAGGCTTTATCCTGAGAATAGCAGGGAGCCATTGAGGGTTACTGAGCAAGGGAGGATCATCATCACTTTGTCTCTCCTTGTCTTTAATCTTGGGTAATGTAATTATGATGTGCCTTGGTGTGTACTGCCTTGGATCCAACTTCTTTGAGACTCTATGAGCTTCCTGGACTTCCTATTTCCTATGCCAGATTGAGGAAGTCTTCATTATTTTTTGAAATAAGTTTTCAATTCCTTGCTCTTCCTCTTCCCCTAAGTCATAGGGACACCCCTATGACTTAGATTTTGGAGTGTTTAAAGTTGTCCTGGAGGTTCCTAAGCCTCTCCTCATTTTTTTGAGTTCTTGTTTTTTCATTCTGTTCTAGCTGAATGTTTACTTCTTCCTTTGGCTCCAAACTGTTAATTTGAGTCTTGGTTTCTTTTCCTTCACTTTTGGATCCCTGTACATTTTCCTTTATTTCACTTTTCATAGTCTTCACTTTTTCCTCTATTTTGTGACCATACTTAACCATTTCTGTGATTATCCTGATTACCTGTGTTTTGAACTGTGCATTCAATAAGTTGTCTATCTCTTCATTGCTTAGTTGTATTTTTTCTGGAGCTTTGATATCTATTCTTTCATTTGGGCCATATTTTTTTTTGTCTCAGTGCTCTTGTTACATAGTAAGGGGTGGAGCGTTAAGTATTCGCCAGGCAGGGCAACACTCGTTGCTGTGTATGGTGCTGTATGTGAGGGAGGGATCCAAGAGGGAACAATGCTGCTTGTTCAGGTCTCAGCTGGCTTTCAGTCACTCCCACCGCTACCCACAAGCACATTGGGCCTTCCGATGCTGATTCCCAGGTGGTGGGCATGTGTAAGTTGTAGGACCCTGTGGGTCTCTCCAACAAACTCTCCTATGAGGCTGAGAGTTTCTCCTGCAACCTCAACCCCCACAGATTTTTTCAGTCAGCGGTTTTGAGGCTTTATTTCCCCATTGGAACCCTGGGTTGCACAGTCTGTCTCACTCCCCAGTTGTTCCTCCTGGTTTATCCACATGCAAGTGTGGGACCACCTGCTCTGTCAGCCACCACCTTACCTGGTCATCCAGCTGCTGTCTTGCTGCGAGTCCTCTCCACCCTGACTGCCTGTCTCCATCCCTCCTACCGGTCTGGATGAATGTTTCTTCTTTAACTCCTTGGTTGTTGGACTTCCATACAGTTCAATTTTTTTGCAATTCTGATTATTCTTTGTTTTAAATTTGTTGTTGTCCTTCTCTTGGTTGTGCGAGGAGGCAAAGTGTATACCTATGCCTCCATGTTGGCCAGAAGTCCCTCTATAATTTTCTGACTCCATTTCCTTTGTTCTTATTCTCTCTTCTTGAGATACTTTCTGAATTCCTACCTCTGTCTGCAAGTCATTGAATGACATCTAAGATCATACAGCTAGTTGCAATAAACAGGAATAAAATCTACCATATAAGTATAGTTTTAATTTTATTATAAAAGTATTTTCTATGTTCATTTTGAAATTCATCTGCTACTTTCATAATATTAGCCTATGTAGTATTATGATATCTTTATAGAAATTATATTTTCCAGCTTGATATTTCACTACTCAGTAGAGCTCAGTATCACCTGAACACTTAGAAATTTTATTGTTGCCATATTAAGATACTTCTCACATTAAATACTTTCCTAAATAATCAATAAGTGCCATCCCAAACTCAGACCCTGAAGACTATGCCATTTTTCCAACGTGCTGCTTCCCATACCTAAGGTATTTCCCTAGCCATGACAAAACATTATTACTCCACATTACTTCAAATTACTGTTTTTTTCTTTCTCTAAAATCACATCTATAAAAGTCTATAAAATAATATCTAATAGACCAGCATTTAATAGTGTGATCATAAAACACTTGTATGAAAATAATCTAGGTGTTATAAAAAGTGGAAATATTGATCCATACGCAATATCTTCTCAATCAGAACGTCTGGACTAATCCTAGAAATCAACATTTTTAACTCCTGAAATGTTATAAATTGAACAAATTATCAATAACTATTTCTTTATCAAGACACAGGAATGTTGCTGCTCCCCTCCATTACCAAAGGACATCAGCAGTCCTCTTCCAACTGAAACTACCGGGAATAATTAAATCTAAATGATCTCTCCCTGAGAGGAAGAGCCCTTCTTCTCCCAGGGCCACTGAGTCATCAGGGCCTCCCAGAACATATTAAGCCAGCAGACCACGCAGTGCCTTTAAGAATGTTCACCAACCCCTATAAGCTGTACCTTTCAGACAATTTTTAAAAATAAAATCTTAGACCTATGATGTGGACTCTGGTCCATGGAGTCTGTGAGTTGTGGCTGTGATGAACAAATGCACACAGACTACAGAAATCCTGTGGAGAAAAAGGGAGGGAATGGCCACTCTCTAAGTGAGAGAGAGGACCCCAACCCCTGCCTGGACAGGGTGTTATTGCTTTTCTGGGCACATTACATCGAGGATGGTTCTCCTTTACTATGCACAGGTTCGTTGTAGGTGACTACCTTTTATAGCCAACAAAGGAAAGAATGTTGCTAATTACTTCAAAGAGAAGGATGTTGCAGATCAAGGAGAAAAGTGGTTGAACTGGTTACACTCCAGACTTGGGAGGTTTAGCACAGACTTTAGGAAGTTAAAGATCAGCAGTAAACATTTTCTGCCTCAATCCAGGGTGAGGGAGTTTTAGCAAAAGCAAGCCTCATAGTAGCCTAGGTACAATGCAGGCCTGATTCCCCATGGGAAAACCTATCCATGGGCATGAGTCCTGTGTGCTGACCTTGCTCCCCATCAGTTTTCCAAATCAGGGGCTGGGCTACACTCCCCACGCCACACAGAGCAGTTCCCTATAGACCTACACTTTCCAAGGGAGTTCTCAGGAGAAATTGGGTCTTCAAATGTACCAGCTAGACTTGAATAATGTGGTCAATCTGTTCCTGATTTTCCTTCAGAGGGAGGATTGGAAGAAAGGGAGTTTAAGATCAGTGTACAAGTTGACCTCACTCTATAAAGCCAAGGAATCTACATTTTCCATAGCACTTCCTGGATATTTCATCCACTAAGTGCATCTGAGAACCACTGCACTAGTGATTACTTTCCAAGTGTTGTGGGTTTTTCTTTTTTAATGTTATATACCTGTTCATATTTTTAAAGTTCTTCCTTATACAAGACAGGAATTTCAAACAAAAGGTGAATGAAAGACCATACAATAACATGTGGGGGAGAATCTTGCTAAAAATTCAGAGTCCTTCATGTTTTTCTTAATATTATGATTCATCAGACATAAAGTGGAGAATAGAGATGTCTATTTTTTAATGCCTCTGGAAACTTTTATGTTCAGTTCGGTTAGGGAATGTTTGACATCGTATTTTATTTCAACAAGCAGCTCTGACTTTACAGTGCTAGCCAGACAGTCACGATATTTCTTAAATTGGTCTATTGCCTCTGGAATATTTTAAAATGTATTTAATTAATAGTTTTAGAGCACCACAAGGTAATTATTGAAATTTAGATTAATATGCTGCTTTTGGAGGAGTGTACTTGTAATCAAGTTGCCATAGGGGCCATAGGTCTGTTCATTTTATTTAGACAATCATTACGTTATGGAGATACCGATTTTCTTATGGTTACCAGTTTCCTTATCTTTCCTTGCACTGCTCTTTTTAATATGATCTACCTGATTTTCTCTGAGTATCCAATAAGGTATTTAAAAATAACCTTACATCTCCCTATGAATCATTTAAAATGACTTTCTTCTATTTTTTTCTCCTGAGATAATTTTCACATTTAATCTCAGTTAATTTGTCTAAAATTGAGTAACTCTATGGTGAATATTTTAAGGTTTCCTTTACCTTGCAAGGATATTGAATTTATATTCTTATTTATATCCTTCTTTATTGGATTTTTTCTTATTTTGTGATCACTTTTATTATTGAGTGCTAAAAATCACATCCAGGATATTGAGAGTTCTAAAACTATTTCTCCAGAAAATAATTTGTAACATTTAGAGAAGTGTTTCTTCCATAGTTCACCCCAATGAGATAGTTTGAAAATTTATTATAAAATAACAAGACTGATAGTTTTAAGACAGATGCACTGAAACTCATATATTTAAATGTGTTGTCTTCTTCAAAGTAGAGATACTGAGAGGCAATTTACTTATACCAAAAATAATCTCACCATTATTCAAAATATTTAAAAACTCAGTGATTCATCTTACTGTTTTATAACCCTTGTCTTTCAGTGCTGCGGAGGGGTGATAGTAGCTGCATAGGTGGAAAGCTTGATAATGATTAATTGATGTTTTTCCTATAAGCCAGGCACTGTGTTGAAAGCATTTCATAATTTTCTCACTTAGTCTGCACAACAAAACTACATTTTTTTTTAAGATTTTATTCACTTACTTTTAGAGAGAAGGGAACAAAGGAGAAAAAGATGGAGACATCAATGTGTGGTTGCCTCTTGCGTGCCCCCTATTAGGGACCTAGACCTCAACCCAGGCATGTGCCCTGACTGGGAATCGAACTGGCGATGCTTTGGTTCGAAGGCCAAACCACACCACACAAGCCAGGGCAAAAAACTACATTTTGAGCTTATTTTCTTTTATAGTTAAAGAATCTGTTATTAAGGCAAGTAACAAGTTCTTTTACATATATTTGTATGGCTCAATGGCTCAAGAGGTCACTCCTAAATGTTACACTTTATTGGTCATTTAACAGTATGCTAAGGGACTCACATGGCTGTAGTTGGTGGAGGATATGGGCTCACTTGCAGAGTGTTTTTCCCACTGTATCATTATGCTTTCCTGATGATATCGATGCCAAATTGGGGTTTGGGATTACTTTATTAACACTTCCTGAAACAAAATTTAAAAGGTGTCATTAGATGTGACCCTCAGAATGAATAGGAGGCTTATTATGAAAACAATATTTACTTCACAGTTTCTTTGGACTAAATGTTGTGAAGATTTTTCAATTTGCCTAAAAAGAGAGAATCCATCCAATTTATGAAATCAGAGTGTAAAGAGTAACCCATATAAGTAGAATTGGGATTACACTGATCTTTGGGAATGATAGACTCCACCTATGGAGAATATAAGGTTGCCTGCTATATAATGCGTTAATTATCTGTCAAGAGCATTCATAGCCTAATTTTCTTAATAATTAGTAGGGTCTAGTTCATATTAAGCATGCTTTTTTTCTTTAGATTCAGGTTTTCTTTTAAAATGTCAGAATGTTAAAAAGTTAATTATAAAGAAAAAATAAATGAAGAATGTGCTAAATCCAGAATCCTAAAGAATAATTCTATCACTCGCTGGTTTAAAAATAAATTAAAGCCAACATAAAGAAAGATGTTGCTGTGATTCTGACATCATGATGATCAAATACATTTAGTACAAATCTAATAAATGAGACACTTGCAAAAAATTCGTATGTATAAAGAGCTGTCTTACCATAGACTGATCACTGCCACAGGCCATTTCAACTTGCACTTGTTTAAACAAAAGATGTGTCCTCAAGAAGTCTTTAGAGATTTTTTTAACTCGGAGGTATGTGAAAGCAAAAAACAAGTTAAGGAAAAAAAAACAGTAGGAGCATCTTGGGGGTTCTATCCTCAGAAATGGACTCAGTAGATCTGGACAAAGGCAGCGGACCCACTGTCTGCAGCCTCTCCTCCCCGCACTGACACAAGGCTCATACTACTCAGGCCAGAACTCCATCAGTTAAATAGTCATGTAGGTGAAGAAGCATTATGGCTTTAAAAAATTAAACGTCACAGACAGAATTAGAATCAGTAATTTTTACTTTAGTGTTGTATTAGGTAAATCATATTTTCTTTGCTTTTAACATTTTACTGAGACAATTTCCCAAAGAGAGTTGGATAGGGGTGTGAAGGATAATAGAATGGAATTTGGCATCACTTGTAAAATGTTTTATATATATAATTTCATATATATGAAATTTTATTAAAATATTTAAAATTATATGTATAGAATTATATAAATTATGTATATATACATACATATAAAATCAGGAGGATTAGGTAGAGAGCTTTTGAGCCAGACTTAATTATTTTGAAATTCTAGTTCTGCCTCATTTTTTTAAATATTTTATTTATTTATTTTTAGACAGAAGAGAAGGGAGGGAGAAAGAAAGGGAGAGAAATATCAGTGTGTGGTTGCCTCTCATGTGGCCCCCACTGGGGACCCGGCCTGCAACCCAGGCATGTGCCCTGACTGGGAATCAAACTGGTGACCCTTTGGTTCGCAGCCTGAGCTCAATCCACTGAGCTATGCCAGCCAGGGCCTAATTCTGCCTCATTTTTAACTAAGCGACCTATCCTTTCTAACCCTTGGTTTCTTGATGCGTATAACAGTGATTGAAAATACCTTGAGATTGTTGTAAAGATTAGAATAATTATGTATACAAAGAATCTGACACAATTCGCATTTTCTGTTCGATTGTTTGTTTTTGGTGCTAGGGATTCAAGAAAAAAAACACATTCTTTGGTCCTCAAAGAACTCAGGATGTCACAGGGAAGGTAGACAAGGTGACAGATCTGTTAAAAGAAGGCACATCACAATGTGCAAAGAGTAAAATAAGGAGGCATAACACATCAGGGTGCAAAGAGGGCAAGAACTAACTCCACAAATTCACTAGGAGCTTTTGCGGAGTGAAGTTGACATTTGGGTGCAGTGTTGAAAAAGAAAATGAGAATTTCAATTGCCCTAATTCTGAACTGGCATATGGACAAAGGGAAAACATCTGCAAAGGAACTAAGGACGAAGGCAAATGAAAAGAAGTGGAATTAAAAAAAAAAAAAAAAAAAACCTTTATCTTTCAAGTTTTTGTCTGAGACTGACTCTGCCTCTGTGAAGAAAGCATGTGAGGGAGGAGAGATGATTTATTTTCTTCTCCCTTCTTAACCGTAAACAGTCTTATTTCTAGGACCCAAAATCCCAAATAGTTATGTTAGTACTACAGATCGCTTGTTAGGAACTAGGTAGCATTTTGTGAGTTATATAACAATCAAACCATTACTTAATTTTCTCTGGAAAAAAATGTCTTTGGCTGTGAAGCACTGAATTACTGTAGAACACATGGCATGCAATTCATTCATTATTTAACATCATGGAGAAGGGCATAGACTCTGGAGCCAGACTCTCTTCACTCAAATCCTATCTGTAGCATTTAATAGCCATGACTTTGAACAAGTTTTCAAGTTTTCTGGTTCAGTTTCCTCAGAGGTAAAATGGGGATGTTGTGAGGATTAGAGTTGACACATCTATAGGAGTTAGTCACCCATTATATAGTAAACCCCATGTAAAGACTGGGCATTATTTTTATTACTATATTATCATTTTACATGAAACAGTGATTAAATGTCATATCAGGCCTCTAATTGTAATTTTAGGTTTTAATTTATTTTTGCTACTTTAGAAATCTTATGAAAAGTTAACAAAATAAGAAGGGGATGGTTTATAACCTACAAAAATGATTCACAAATCTGTGCTCACTTTGGCAGCACATATACTAAAATTGGAACGATACAGAGAAGATTAGCATGGCCCCTGCACAAGGATGACACGCAAATTCGTGAAGCATTCCATATTAAAAAAAAAAAAAAAAAGATTCACAAATCTGATTACCAACAATATAAAAAATAATGATAAAACCCAAAGAAATACGACCTCACATATCATTTTGCATCTAATTAACTTGCTTACTTGCTCACCTGCTTACAAATCTTATTTTACTAAACCTACTTAAGTTTATGGAACACGCAGATGTATCTAGCTGGGATAAGTTGGGGTGTACCTTAATTTTTTTTTCCAAAGACTTTTCAGTGATAGAAATTTAACAGTTGTGTAACCAGTGTGTTTGCAGTAAACACACTGCTTGTAGTTCTCTTTTGAAAACACTTTTACTTACAACCAAACAGAAGTTGGAAAATTTGCAAAGATGGGCTCCCTGTCTGCTGTGAATCTACTTCAGACCCACTCCCTTCTTTTTCAAATGAAAGAAAGTATATATTTTTTTAATTTTTAAAATCTTTATTTTATTTTTTCCATTGCCATTTAGTCCCCTTATAGACTCCTCCCCCCTGCAATCACCACACAGTTGTCCATGTCTATGAGTCCTTTTTCCTTTTTCCTCAACCCTTCCACCCCGTTCACCACCCCCATAGCTGTCATCCTGCTCTCTATCTATGAGTCTGTCTCTATTTTCCTTGTTAGTTCAGTTTGTTCATTAGATTCCACATATGAGTGAAATCATATGGTATTTGTCTTTCTCTGACTGGCTTATTTCACTTAACACAATGTTCTTCAGGTCCGTCCATGCTGTCGCAAAGGGTAAAATTTCCTTGTTTTTTTTACAGTTGAGTGGTATTCCATTGTGTAAATGTCCCATAGTTGTTTTATCCACTCATCTACTGATGGACACTTGGGCTGCTTCCATATCTTGGTGATTGTAAACAACACTGCAATGAACATAGGGGTGCTTATGTTCTTTTGAATTAGTGTTTTCGTTTCCTTCAGAAGGTGTATCTTAAATACAAGTTGCTAATTACTGTTGCTTTCTAACATGAATAGTTATACTTGATAATTATAATTGACCTTTGAACAATACAGGTTTATACTGCATGGGTGCACACTTATACACAATTTTTTTTCAATAAATACACACAATACTATAAATGTATTTTCTCTTTCTTACAATTTTCTTAATAATGTTTTTTCTCCAGTTTACTCAATTATAAGTATACAGTTTATAACACATACAAAGTACAAAATATGTGTTAATTGATTTTTTATGTTATTGATAAGGCTCTGGCCAACAGTAGACTACTAGTAGTTAAAGTTTTGGGAGTCAAAATTTATATGCTGATTTTCAACTATGTGGGGGTCAATGCTTCTAACCCCTGCATTGTTGAAAGGGGTTAGTCTCTATATTTGATGGTCAAACTCTTATTGTTCTTTATTTTGGCTTCATACTAGATAATACATTTAATAAATAACGATAATAAGTAAACTTATTAGTGTAGCCCCCTACTGTTGTACATTGCCAAGACTTACAGATTGTTTTGTAAAAAGAAGTGAAAATTCAAAACCATTGTGATTTATTTTTTATCATTAACAAGCTTAAGATAAAAATCTCCATTTCATCAATGTTAAAGACTGAAGATAAATCTCTTTAATGAACAAGGACTAAAGAGTATTATAGTATATTAATGGATTAATCTACTTTAAAAATATTGTATCTTTTTTGTCATATACTGTGTATACATCTAGATAGAACCAAAATCTGGTAAATTCAATTTTTATCTCCAAATGATATTAAAATCTGAAATTGTCTATGAGGATTGGGGGAAAATTCTGAAAGCTTTATGGTGTTTTTTGAGACCTGTGTAATGATAACTTCTTGAGTGAGTGTGAATATTAGCCATCATTCTCTGCTGTATGTATAATCGGTGCTCAATAACTAGCCCTTATCTCTTAGTTTGTAATAGACTATGACTATCTAGGTGCATGAACCTACTATGATCCAAGCCTGTATAAGCCAAAACTAAGTATAACAGGTGGCTCTCTAATCACTAATAAATTATCCATCTCATTAGAGAGGGAACATATGCAATTAGATACTAAAACTTGACTAAGTAGAGATGAGAAATACAAATAACAAATGCTATGAAAGTTTATACAATGGGCTTATCACTGTGGGCTACTGTGGTTATAGAAGGTATTCTCGAGGTAAAGAAACTTAATCCATCCCTGTTAATAAAGAACATTTGAATGAATATATAGAGCCATAATTTGTGCCGTTTCAGAGACAGTCTAACCAAAGCAATGGGCTTATTAGAGTCACGTTGAAATGTTACCTTTGGAGCAGATGTTTAGGGGTTTCTATGCTAAAATAAGGACTTTAAATTTTATCATTAAGGCAATGGGAAATTGCTAATTTTTTTAAAATGAAAAATAAATGATGATAATGTTATTTTATAAGATTAAGCTGGACTCGTACATAGTAGATTGGATGGGGAAGACAGCAGAATCAGGGGCCAAGTGTACAAGTGCCTGAGGTCAATGTAGTTGAGGTATGAATTAAAATTATGGCTATGGAAAGAAATAGGAAGAGACACATACAAGAAATACCACAAAGTATATTATGAAATTTCTTGATTTTCTCCTAAAAACTCTCAAACTTCAAATCAGAAGTAAAGAAAAGGTTTATCCAAACCAATCCAAGATAGTAGATCAAAATTTTAATAGGAACATAAAACCAAGAATTCAATGAGAAAAACTAATGACCCAAGGACTCCAGGCTGACCCAAAGAGTGTTAAGTAGCCAGATTATAGTCAATCAATTTATGTTCAGGCACTACAGGTACAAAGAAGAATAAACTTCATTTCGACTTTGCTAGAAACCACATGCAATGAAGTACAAAGTAAACATCATTACCATTCAATGATATATGCACTAAAATAATTATTTCAACCATGAAAATAAAGAATAGAGCAAAATTAATTCGCCTAAAAATGGGGAGGTGAAATTTGAGTATGAGTCTGAAAGCTAAATGATAGGTTGTAAAGAAAGGAAAAGTTTAAAGAGTTACAAAGAGTCAAAAGCATGTGGTTGTAAAGTATCGTGTGGCCACAATGTGAGATTTGTAAGGAGCAGAGTCACTAAATATAACTAACCACAGGGTGAGTTTCAAGTTATCAAGGGCTTTGAATGGCACACTAGGGGGTTCAGATTTTATTTTTAAAACTATTGAGTAAACAGAATTCTTTAAACAGGGAATTAGCTCTAAGTTTTTTTGTTATTGTTGTTTGTTGTTCTTTTTAAATTTTATTTTTTAATTACAGTTTATACTCAATATACTTTTGTATTACTTTCAGATGTATGAGCATAGTGGTTAGACAATCATATGCTTTACAAAGTAATTCCCCTGATATTTCAAGTGTCCACCTGGCACCATACATAGCTTTGGGGGGAAGTTGTTTTTTGTTTATTTGCTTGCTTGCTTTCATGACAAAACTCTAGTACTAATAGAGGACAGACCAGCAGATTGAAATGTTGACCTGGTGTCTGAAATGATTTTTTTGAAATAAGAAATGGATAGACAGTATGCTATATCTCTATTATTCTGTTAACTAATGAAAGATCAATGAATACGATATAGCAAAATTCAGTTTATTTTTCACAAGCAGATAGAGTGAGGAGCTGAAACAGTACAGAAAGATGAGTTTGCTTAAAACAACATGGGATTTCAAAAGAGAAGTTATGAAGATACCTGAAATAAAGACAGGCTAAAAGAGAATGAGGTGTAGGATTGGGCTAGATAAGACAGTTCAGATTTGATGATGGTGGTTTTGACCAGTAAGGGCATTGGAACAGCTATACATAAATATCTATAATACAAAGAAGGACATAATTAGTATCATTAGAAGTCACACACTATGGTGATTCAAAAGCAGGGTACAAGACTTGAAGTGAAGCATATTGATAAAATAAATTTTAGTGTGTATGGGATGATATTAATATAATTTTAGATAAAGATCAACAGCATGTGCAATGGCTAATAGTCAGTTAAGGATAAAGTATATTTTGAAAATAACAAGCAATTCTGTTACACAGAATATTGGATGTCTGAACAGGAAGAGTGAGAAGTAAAGTTAAAAGATAGCTGAGGACTAGAACATTGAGATCTTAGAGTGGAAAACTGAGAAGTGTAGACATTAGTAAATAAAGAGATCTGTCACATGAATTTCAGCAGTTGCAGTCAACTCTTATTGAAATAATGTCTCATTTTCCTAGTTGTGCTTCTCATTTAGAGATGTTCTTCTGTCTTGGTGGCATCCATGTTTATTTACATCAGTGATCCATTCAAGGTCCTGACCTCCTAGGTCCTTGACCTTGCTTCTGTGAAATTGTACTCCATGCCACCTTCGCCACCCATTACAAAGGTAATCGCCTGAATTTGGCCATTACCAATTATTCTGCCTTTATCAAAATCTCAATGTTAAGTAAACAGCTTTCTGCCACATCCTCCTTTCTGTCCAAATAATTTTGTTCAGCACTTTTCACTAGATTATTTAACCTTTCAAACTCTCCAATCCAATCCTTTGATCAATCCACTATTTCACTGTCCATCACACCCTCATGCCCTCAAGTGCCTTCATTTTCTAGCTTAGATTTTATATTAACTCATTGTAAACATGTTTCTGTACAAAATCTCAACTCTGCATCTCCTGACCCATCTGTCATCTTCTGATTTGGCACTTGCCAAATCTCTAACCCCAACCTCAGCCTTTGTCCCATTCACTTTGTGGTTGTCTAGGCAGCTGACAGGGTAAAAATAATACACAATTTTGAACACATGTTTTGCATTAAATTTATGATCTCATTTATCTTTCAAACAACAAATGTAACATCTTACAATTTATCATATATTTATGCTCCCCTGGCTTTTATCAAGACTAATGAACTGTTCTCAGCAGTTCTGTGAGCTGTGTCCCATGCCCTCTTACCTGATTTGAAGAATTTCCTTCTGCAGTTATTCCCTCTATCTCCCCCATTACTCACTCCCTCCATTCTGAATGATTCTCATCAGTAAACAGATTAGAATATTTACCATCTTTTCAAGTAACACTTTCTTGATCCAAATCCCCTCCAACTTACATTGTATTTTTCTTTGCTCTACTTTAGGGCAAAACTTCTTCCAAGACTTGCCTAAACTCTACTTCAAATTTATTTCCTATTTCTTCTCATGTCTAATCCTATGAGGCTTTAACGACCACCACTTATGCCACTAGTGATCTTCACATCACCAAAGTTAATGAACTGGATGAAAGTGAATCCAAATTAAAATAATGACAATCAGAATAAAAGTGGAAAGATGTTATGGAAACCAAATTAACTGAACTTGACAATTGATTATAGAGAAATGGAGAGTTTTTTTCACTTTATTCATTCACAACATATTTTATTCTCATGCGACCATATCACAATAACTTAAAACAAAATACAGAACTTTATGATTTTGTTTAAAATTACCTTCAATTTTCCTCAAAATGAGTATGTAAGCTTTGAACTACATAAAAATAAAATACTCTCAGCTACGTAACCTATCACACATCTTCTACATAGTTCATGAGTAGATTAATTAATTTAGTTATCAAATATTCTTGAGCACTGACTTTGTATCAGGCACTGTTCGAAGATATAAGAGTACAAAACACTATGTTCTCTGTTCTAATTTACCTGATAGATTAGAAGAGAAAACAGATGTTAAACAAAGGAATGCGAGTGCAGATTGAACAATCAATTATAACTATAATTAGTTTTTAAAAAAGAAACAGTAGCCTAATATACACAGAGAGGTAATATATAATATATAGAAGCAGTGCTATATATTAGAGAAACAGTGTAATATACACGTATGGAAAAAGAGAGAGATGGAGAGAAAGTAATATTTGAAGTATAACTTACCTACAAAATTGGAAATGACTAAATGAATTCTGCTTTGCAAACTGTGGGAATTTTTCATGGGGAGCACATGGAACAATGAGAAGATGACTTCGGAATTAATACAGTTCTGGATTTAAACCACTTACCTGTGATTTAATAACTTAGTGATGTTGAGGAAGTGATTTAACCTCTTCAATACTCGGTTCTCTCCTATTTATGATGGAATAGTCATAGCTATCTTTTAGTATTTGTAGGATTCAAATGCCAATTTAGTTGCGTACACTGAACAATAGCACCGGGTTTACAGCAGGTATTGAGCCAGTGTTTATTTTCCTTCTCTATATCTAGAGTCTTTAATGCACATAAAGCCCAGTGATGAGGGTGTGATAATTGACATACCCCCTCTGAAAATATGTATCTTTTGAACCATAGAGCTTTTGAAATCAGTAAGAGTTTGTAAAATAAAATATGAAAATTATTTACAGACCAAATCAGGGCAGAGCCAGCATGTTTAGTACCTGCAATGTGAATGCTCCCTGCAGGAATGCTGGCATTCTCAGTAACAAGGCTGCAGTGAGAAAACAATCTGTGCTGATCACAGGGTAAAAATAAACTTTTAACAATAGTTTAAACAACCCATTTGTCACGTTTTATCCCAGCGTATGCAACCAGGCAGCTGATCAACTGAGCTGGCAGAACTAATTCCTCCAAGACCCTTTAAGTCCCTGACTTCTTGGTGATTGCAGTGTGAATAGATAGATGGTTATGTGTAAGAAACTTTTCTGGAAGGGACAATCTCTCTGAAGAATATTAAACATCTATAAATTATGGGCAATGTGGTAAGTGTCCTAGGTAGTTGCAAAGAGACATTTACTCAAATAAACCTATATAAGAGACTTTGGTTTTCAGGAAATATATGACATAATATGAGAAAGTAGATATTAGAGAATTCCTGGATTAGGGTCTGGAATACATGGCTTTGTGGGGACAGAGACTGAAAGATAGCTGAATCCAAATAGTTCTAGCAATCTTAGCAATAAGAATATATGGCTATTCCCTCTATTCCTTCCCCAATAATGTGACTGAACTATTATATATAGTTTATACACTCTCCAATTGGCTAAGTCTTACCCTCTGATTTGAATACATTCTCCCTACCTTCCAGACTATGTGTATGTAGAAACTTCTTCCTCATAACTTAGGTTTATCTTGACTCACCTTTATCTCACTTTTGTATCTCACTGCATGCTTTAGTTTCTTGATGAAAGGACTGTGGATCTAGCAATTTGTGATTAATATGTTTAATGCAGTGAGGAAAGCTCACCATAATTCTAAGGCATCATATTTTGTCTATTTAATGAAAAAATATTCTGGTAGAAATAAATATTTGAATGAATTGTATAAAAACACAGTGTCTAACTCAAAATTGAAATGAATTAACTCTTTTTAGAGTGGAAGATTCCTTAGAATGATTTAGAGATCTTCCAAGCATTTAATTATTGAATTGAGCATTAATATGTCATTAAGAACCATTATATTTTTATTTAATTTCTTCTTGAGTTAGTACAGTTGTTTGCCATTATTGAGCCCAGTCAAACTAGCTTTCGAAAGAGGCTCCTTGGCTGTGGAAATTAATAGTTCATTCAATAACTGTTCTGTTGTTATGCTTACGTAGATCTTGGAGACAACTTTAATAAGTTAAAATACCAAAATTTTTAACAGGTACCAAATTTTCCTCTCTCTGCTTTTTTTTTTCCATATTCTAAATGCACACACATAGAGGGACAGATAGACAAACACACACACATTGTTATAAAGTTAAAGAAAAAATTTTAAGTTTAAAAAATTACCCATTTTAAATGATTTTCGTTTTTTTAAGAAATATTTCAGTTTATTTAAATTGTTAATTAGAATCCTTAAATGATTTTTAAATACAGTCATGCACCACTTGAAAAGGATACATTTTAAAATGCATCATTGGGTGATTTCGTCATCACGTGAACATCATAGAGTATACTTAAGCGAACCTCGATGGTACAGCTTATTTATTATACACTGAGGCTACGTGGTATACCCTATTGCTCCTACATACAAACTTGCGTGTCATGTTGCCGTGCAAAATAAAATGAGATTAAATCTATCGGGGAGAAAGTGATGTAATCAAGAGAGAGGTACCAAAGATTTGAGTCTACTGCCAGTGTAACACGGGACATAGTTTTACAGAAAGCATTTGTTAAGTAGAAAGAGTACACACTAAAATAATAATAAAAGATATTGTATAGTAAATACATGAACCAGAAACACAGTCATTTATTACTAAGTATAATGCACTATACATAATTACATGTGGAATACTTTTATGGGTTTGGCAGCACAGTTGGCTTTGTTTATACCAGCACCATGACAAACAGGTGACTAATGTATAGTTCTACAATGTTGCAATGGCTGACATCACTACATGATAGAAATTTTTCAGCTCCATTATAATCATATGGGACCACCATTGTGTATGGGTTCATCATTGACTAAAACATCATTATGCTGCACATGACTGTAATGGACTTTCCATAAAACTATATATGATTTTTGTTATGTACATATATTTATACAGAAGTTTCTGTAGTTTTATTTGTGAATATTTATGAAAATCGCAAACATATTTACTTCTATAATAAAGAAAACTTTTCAATATATATATTCAAAGAGAATATTAAATTCTTTGTTATCAATTTTTTAAGATTATTCTATGTAGACTATTGTTTTAATGCTAGAGAGCTTATATGTTTGTTTATGAAATATATAGTTACTTCTCTAGTACTTTTATAAGTTTTTTGAAGTTATTAATACATATAGAATAAACTCATGGATGATGGGAGAGGGTTATGGATATATTTCCATAAATCATGGTGGCAAGAATAGGAGAAGAAAATTTAGTAATCAAAGGAGAGCAATTGTAGTGTGAGGCAACCCCTTGACCAATTTATTCTTGATGCTTGGGGATGGAAAAAATACCTATTGATTTCTCTGATTTTCAGAAAATATATAATAGTAATGAAAAACATTTCTTAATAATAAACCTCTCTAGTTCTTCTCAACCTCTCTAGGTAAATAATACTCATAAAGGTGCATTTATTTGAAGGGAACACAAATTATTTATTTCCTCTTATCAGAAGATCCTTTAATCCCTGTATTGACATAAAAACGATTCACCTCAAGACACGTGGGTTTAGTTAATATATACTTTTTGAAGTAAGAAAACAATATGTTGTCTATCTATTTAGGTTTGTAAAATTATTACTCAGGGGCTCATTGGAGAATTTTTAAAAAGGGCATCTAAACACTTTCCTAAATGATTAAAATTTTCAAAGATTATAACTTTTAATTTATTTGAATACAGTAAGTAAGGAGGGATATATTAATGCATGATATATATTCTTTAACATGCCATTAGATTTATAAACCCTCAGTTAGAGAAAGGTTCTATGATTACCTTAATTTTTCAACAGAGTCAGGGCTAGAATTAGGATTTTCATCATTTATCTACAAATCACAGGTTAATATTTAATCTGTCCTAAAAGCATCAGTACAGTGACATGTCTCAGACATACCAAAATATCTGTAGGCATAATGTGAACTACTTAGTCATTATTTTCCCCTTTTTCATGAATTATTATTATTATTATTATTATTATTGTCATATTTGTCATTATTTATTTGAGTTTTCATTTCCTTATCAGGGGTTTTACATAGAATAATATATATTCACATTCAAATTTTTAAAGACAGTAAAAATATTACAAATGAAACATACACTAAAACACAAGTACTATAAAGTGAAAATAATATAAGGAGCTCTGATATCACATATATTTCTGGTGAAATAAAAGAAAATCCTCAAAACATTTTGTTAAATAATTTTAATACATTTTAATGTGCAAATCATATAATGTAGAAATTATAGTTCATTTCATAGGTCCTTTACTTTGATGTTTATCTTAGGTACATCTCCATTTATTTTCAATTTACCAATATGTATTCATTGATAGCATTGTGTATGAATGATAGTAACTTCAGATGCCATCGTTAATAAAATCAGATGTGTACAATATTTGCAAGTCAATAAACATGATACACCATGTAAATAAAATGAAGGATAAAATCCACATGATCATATCAATAGACCAGAAAAAACATTCAGTAAAATCCAGCACCCATTTATATAAAAACTCAGCAAAGTGGAAATAGAAGTAACAGACCTCAATGTAATAAAGGCCATATATGATAAAACCATAGTCAACATTATACTCAATGGGCAAAATCTACAAATGTTTTCTTTAAATGTAACGGAAGTCCTAGACAGCAATCAGACCAGAAGAAATTGGAAATTCTAAATCCAAATTGAAAAGGAAGAAAGAAAACTGTCATTATTATCACATGTCATGGTACTGTATAAAGAAAAGCCTGAAGATTCCACCAAAAAAACCTACTAGATCTGATAAATTAGTTCAATAAAGTAACAGACTAAATAAGTACCCAGAAATCAGTGGCATTTTTATACACCAATATTGAACTATCAGAAAGTAAAACTAAGAAAACAACCCCTTCACAATTGCTTCAAAAAGAGTAAAATACCTAGTAATAAATTTAACCAAGGATGTAAAAGACATGTACTTGGAAAATTACGAGACACTGAAGAAAGAAACTGAAGAAAATACAAGTAAGTCGAAGCATATGCTGGTTTCATGGATAGGAAGAATTAACATAATTGAAATACTACCCAGAGCAATCAATAGATTCAACACAATTCCTATCAAGACACAAATGGCGTATTTCACAGAACTAGAACAAATATTCTAGAAATTTAGACCTTCAATAGTCATAGCAATATTGAGAAAGAACAAATTTGGAGGAATCATGGTACTTGATATCAAATGATACTACAAGGCCATAGTAATCAAAACAGCATGGTATTGGCATAAAAACAGATGTATAGATCAATAGAACAGAATAGAGGTCCCATAAATAAGTCCACACTGTAATAGTTAATTCATATTTGACAAAGGAGGCAAAAACATACAATAGGTTAAAGACAGTCCATTCAATAAATGATGTTGGGAAAATTGTACAGATATATGCAAAAAAATGAAGCTAGACCACTTTCTTATACCACACATGAGAATAAACTCAAGATGGATTAAAGACTTAAATGTTAGATTTGAAACAATAACAATCCTAGGAGAAAACATAGGCAGTAAAATCTTGGACATTTCTCATAGCAATATTTTTTCTGATATATTTCCTCCAGCAAGGGAAATAAAGAAAAATAAACAAATGGAACTACATCAGACTAAAAAGTTTTGCACAGCAAAGGAAACCATGAACAAAATGAAAAGACAATCCACTGAATGAAAGATTCGCCAATATATCTGAAAAGGGTTTAATACCAAAAACGTATAAAGAGCTTTTAAAACTCAACACCAAAAAACAATGAATCCAATTAAGAGATAGGAAAAGGACCTAAATAGACACTTCTCCAAAGAGGACATACAGATGGCCAATAGACATATGAAAAGATGCTCAACATCACTATAATCATAAGAAACAGGCAAGTTAAAACCACAATGACATATCACCTCATACCTGTTAGAATGGTTTTCATCAATAAATCAACAAACACATTTTGGCAAAGATGTGAAAAAAAGGGAATCCTCAGGTACTGCTGGCAATGCAGGTTGGTGCAGCCACGGTGGAAAGCAGTATAGAGTTACCTCAAAAAATTAAAAATTGAACTGCTTTATGACCCAGTGATTCCACTTCTGGGAAAGTATCCGAAGGAACCCAAAACACTAATTCAAAAGAGCATATGCACCCCTATATTGATTGCAGCATTATTTACAATTGCCAAGATTTGGAAGCAGTACAAGTGTTTATCAGTGGATGAATGGATTAAAAAAATCTATGGTACATTTACTCAATGGAATACCAGTTGGCCATAGAAAGGAAGGAAATCTTACCCTTTGTGATAGCAGGGATAGACCTGGAGAGCATTATGCTAAGTGAAATAAGCCAGTCAGACAAAGACAAGTACCATATGATTTCACTCAAATGTGGAATCTAATAAGTAAAATAAACTAACAAACAAAATAGAAACAGACTCTTAGACACAGAAAACAGACTAAGAGCTGTTGGTGGGGTGGGGGTTGCAGGGCTGGGTGAAAAAAGTGTAGGGATTAAGCAAATAAAAACGAAGAAGGAGAGCTCACGTTGTCACAGACAACAGTATGGTGACTGCCAGAGGCCAGAGCATGGTAGGCAGTAGAAGAAGGTAAAGAAGGGATAAATGGAGAAGAAAGGAGACTTGACTTGTGGTGGTGAACACAAATACAATACAAAGATAATATATTGTAGGCTTGTACACCTGAAACCTATATGATTTTATTGACCAATATCACCCCAGTAAATTCAATAAAAAAGAAATATGAAAATAAATAAAATACAGAGCAATCAACCTGAAAAAATCAGATGCCTATTGATTGTAGAAATTAATTTCCAAATGAATGCTCATGCAGATTTATCAAGCCACTGCTGAGGCATCTTAATAAGTGAATAATAAAATATGATATTTCTAGATATTATGTATCATCTAGCTCTTAGTTATATTTGAAATTTATGTCTCACTAGTACTCTTGCTCCATGCAGTAAAATTAAATGTCTGATAAATTCTAGATAGAATCTCACCTGCATGTCTTCACTAGCACTGTCCCGTCCCTTCCACCCGGGAGCCCCCACCAGTTCCAATGGCACAACTCATCCAAGCCGGCTCCTCCCTTTTCCTTATTTTCCTAACCAATAATTTCTTCCTGTCAACTCCAGTAATACTTTATCTGTTTTCTAATATAATTCATAAGCTTTTATTAGGAGATATATCATGTGTTATATCCTCTGTTAGAATTTACATTTTCTACTGAATGTTATAATGTTTAAAAATAAGACAAATCCTATGCACTGACGTACCCTGGCCCCTCTTCCACCACCACCCCAACTTGTTTTTGTCTAATGTAGACTATAACAGCTGAGAATCCAGATAGGTTATGACCCGACATTGGGTCACCACCTTTTCTGCTGAGCCCCATGAAGATATCAGTCAAAACTCTTTAGTCTGCAACTGAGAAACCAAACTTGAAGTGATTCGAACAAAATATGAAATTCACTTTATTTTTCTGAGAGAAGGGCAAGAAGTTAAATCTGAGGTAGAACTGACGTGCTACCAGTACTCTCTCTTTCCATCTCTCCTCTATCTGCATTGGTTTAATTTTATCTAATGTGGCTTAATTCTCTTCGACGGCAGATTAACACCTTCCACTAGTGGAGGGTCAATGGTTCTCAGACAGGCAGCCTCCCTTTTTTGCCACCAAGGAGGAATGAGACTTGGACTCACTGGTCTGTAATTCAAAAGTCCCAGCCTTAGCTGCCCATCTATAAACCAAACATTATGTTCAGGGCAGTGGGATAATCTAACTAGCCAAGTGTGTGTCTGATGCAGATAACAAGTTAACTGCAGCCAGGAAGGCAGAACTCATAGGAAGACAATGACTACTATTCAGCCCACGTGGTTAGAAAAGATAGAAGAAACATTTTCCAAAGGGAACACTGAGCATATAGGTGCTATTCTTAGAAGACAAGAAACGGATTTGAGTAAAATTAGCAAAGACATTGAACACAAAAATGTAAATACCCATTATTTGGACATAAAATTAGCTAAACCTTTTTAATTCATGAGCTAAGCCAAATTTTTAAGGTTTACTGGATATAAATCTTGGCCCCCAAAATGAATATTACTTATGAGTATCACACAGAAATATCACTTGAAATGTTTAACTGCTAACAAATGTACACTGATATCACTCACCACTGATCTCCCAACAATCAGAAAAAAAAAGAAAAAAATACCAGCTCTGCTGTGAGTACCACATGTATGAGTGAAGATAATTTGCCTGTAGGGCCATCACAGTAAGTGCAAATGATTATAGACTCTCTGCATGCCACTTTAGTTCGCTACACTCAAATCCTAAAAATGACAGGTAACGTGATAAAAAGAAGAGTCAATGTCCATCCAACACTGGATTTCTTTAACGTACATAAGATCACCTATAGAAATTATGAAAATATAGAGCTTATAGCCCCAATCTTCAAAGATGATTTTTCACTAAGCTCAGAATTGAACCTGGTAGACTAAAATTTTGGTAAATTTTTCTGATTTTTTCTGAGGCCATCAGCTCTCTGTTCTGCAACACACTATTAAATACACTGTTCTAAATTGCATTCCACTTATGGAAAAGCACCCTAGCTCTTTGTAAGTAATTGGAATAAATAAGAAAATCAACAACCATAAAGACATAGAAGGATAATAATGAACTCTCTGCTGGAAGACTTCTGCTAATGAGGAACTAGGATAATTTGGGGTAATCTTCTAATGACGTGTAATTCCAAAGTAGGCAAGCCAACAAGGCAGAAAGAGTCCAGAGTCGGGGAAAAGATGAAGACACAGCACAGCGTGTCTTGAGCATATTTAGCTTAAAACAAGGGGCCATCAAAAATCAAAGAGATACATTGGCTGAAGAGATAAGCTTAATAATTTTATCTTTGACTGTGTATCTTACAGGATTATTTCCCTTATCTAGCAGCAAACCCTACCCTACAAAAGAAATTACAGCTAAGCTGCATATGACTTGAGATATTAAAAATGGTGACTGAAATAAAACAAGCAGTGAAGACAGGTGATCAGTGGTTGATGTAGTACATGTGCGATGCCTGGATTGTTATACTCTGTGATTGAAATTCCCCAAGAGACTGATGTCAAGAAAATAGTTGTGAAGTTAAGGTCAGAAACCTCCTATTTGTGCTCTATTTTCAACATCCATCTATAGAAACTTGGGCCACTTACCTGACCCCTTTGGCTCTTCTCTCTCATCTCTAAAAGAAAAAGGTCAAAGTAAATTGGAGAAAAACTTTAGTTGTAACATAATTATCCTATAAGACATAAAGCAAAACTTAATTCCTGAATGTAATCAATTGTTAAAGAACAAGACACATCTAAAGAGATTTCTCATCTGTCTTCACACTATCACTATCAGAGTAAAATTTAAAACAAGCAGTTATTTCTATTTTTTTAAGATTTTATTTCTTTATTTTTAGAAAGAGGGAAAGGGAAGGAGAAAGGGAGAGAAACATCGATCGGTTGCCTCCCCCATGCCTAGGCATGTGCCATAAGACCGGAATCAAACCTACGACCTTCTGGTTCACAGGCCAGTGCTCAGTTCACTGAGCCACATCAGCCAGGGCAGAACCAGTTATTTCTTACAATGCAGCTCAAATTAGCTAATATAATTTGAAGCCTTTTATTCAAGCTTTTAAATTTTATTTTTAACATCTAGTATAGATATTAGCAAACCTCTTGTTCCCTGTAGTGAGGCTTCACCTTATCTTTGACCATATGGGAATCATTTAAGGAACACCAGAAAGCCCAACCTGGATAAAATTACTTTCCGGATATCACCAGGAGTACCCATTCTTTGAGTCATTCTTAAAGATTAAAGCTATAAAAAATGTCTTCTTTGCAATCACAAACATTATTGAGAAGAGAACAGAGAGAATATTTGAGTCTGGCTCCTATTAACCAAAAAGTATCAATAATATCATGGTATGATTCAGAGTCAGATTGGGATTTTGAAGGGCCTGAAATATTGTCCAATTCTGGAACCTACTTTAGTAAAAAGGGGAAAAAAGTACTAAAATAAAAGTTGATTCCAAAGGGAATTTTTTACTTAGGGTAGAAAAAGAAATCAAACCAATTTACTGGAGTTTTAGAGATCCATGTCTTTTTCCTGTGAGACCTCTTTAAACAATTTACTAGAAATAATTATACAAAAATATTTTTTTAATTCAACCTGACTTTCACTGCCCTTCTACAATACTCTAAAGTGCTCATCAGCTGCTGGCACTCACAGGGACTTGCATAAGTAAGGGTATTAGTTTAATAAGCTTAAGTTTATAAGTATCATGATAAATCATGTATTATTGAACTATCAGCTTCACAGGCAGACAAAGAACAAGAATATTACAAAATCAATGTTGGGACCAAATGGAGAGAGCAGAAGCTGATGCTAGGGACTTCTTTAGGTAGCTACTGAATGTGATGCCTAGGAATCTTTAGATAAAAGCTTGTAAGTAAGAGGGCATTAAAGATAAACTTCTCAGTATTGGATACACTCAGCAAGGTATCACTAGCAGACCAAATCCTGCTATTCAGGACAAACATAGGAGAGGAGGTAGGAGGGGATAATGGGGGAAAGGGGTGCAGGGTTTACAGGAACAATTATAAAAGACACATGGGCAATACAAGGAGGGGTGGAAATAGGGGAGGGAGGCTGGGAGGGCTGGGGTGGTGGGGAGGAGTGGAGGGAAAGACAGAAAACTATACTTGAACAACAATAAAAAATAAAAATTAAAAAAAAACAACTAGAGCAAAACAATATTCCCTTTCTTATTTCTTTTGGAAAGCACAAATAAACTGAAACTAGGAGAATCTAATTTAAGGACCCTTCCTTCATAAAATTTAGGAATCATCAAAAAAGCTATTTTTCCCCAGAATTTATCACCTAGGGAATTTCTTATGGATGACTTCATGTATTGTATGTCTATAAAAGCAAATAATTAAAATTGAACATAAAAAAAGAAAGAAGACATGTGGAAATGAAAGTAAGAAATTTGAATAATGTGGGGGGAGGACAGGAGGAAGGTATAATAAAAGCAGTAGAAGAGAAAACCATTACTGAGAAAGAGATAGAGAGGAAGTACTTTGCCATTTTTTTTGACTGATGTAATACTACTAAATCATCAGTTCACTTGTTATATATCAGGCTTTTGACACTCAGTGAACATAAGACTGGGAAGGAAACAAGGGAGTTAGCCTTTTAGAACAGGACATTATGTTAATGGTAATTCTCTTCTGTTTCCTCAGTTTACAATTTAGAAAAATGAGACACAAAGGTCCCTGAGGTGTCAGAGATGGTGATCTAGCACAGCCAGGTCCAGGCGCCCAATCTCTATAATAAAAATATCAGTGATTTTTTTATGATTGCTTTACGGATAATGAGAAAGAAAAAAAGCAAAGATAATCTTCTTGTCCTCAGTAAACCTAAACGCTTTTCATCTGAAGTTGTTCCCCATCTCCCTTCAAGACCTATCTCAAATCAATAATAAATAAAAATAATTAGCACATAAATGTCTTTGTCGAAGGTAACTTTTTCTTCTTTTGCACACCCAATGCATCTTGCCTGAATATCTTACAGCATTCATCTTACTCTGTCTGGGTTTCTTTCTCTCCTCAGCTCTCTGCTCCCACAGGCATACACAAAGGAATTACATACAGTGCTATACACAGACCTACACGTGCAAATATGCCCAAAAACGGACACCCCCAAGCACCCACACAAGCTCCTCAGAGAAGCTTCTGTGCTAAATCATAACTGTGTTACCTGTAGTGCTTTACACAAGGGATTTCCTAAAAATTGTTTTGGGGAGGAAATTAGCTCGAGGGCTGCCTGAGGGCACTAGCACGGGAATTCATCAGGCCTCAGCTAGCGCACTGAATGTCTTATCCAAGTTCATGGCTTCAAATGCCATCTTTAAATGATGACACTTCATATATATGACCTGTCCAGAACTCATCTCAAACTTCCTTCTCTTGTTCATGGTCTGGTAGGATCCTTTCTGCTGAATATTTTATAGGTACAAACTAAATATTCCTAAAATAAAAGTCATCAACTGCCCTACTATAGCTGTGTTCTTTTTTCTTTAATTAACATCACCCAAATCTGCCTCACCCCACCCCCATCCCAACCCCTAGTCCAGGCTACAAACCTTAGTGTTATTATTGGAGAGGCCTGTACCTTTATCCTCAGCACCCCTATTATATGCCAAGTTCAATTCTTCAATGGTTTTTCCCAATTAGTGTTTTTCTCAATTTTTTACTACCATAATTTAAGTTTAGGCCTTTATTACTACTACCTGGCATTACTGAAGTAATGTAACTAACTTGCCAGTCTCTGCTCCAATTCTAGTATGTATATCTCCGCAAAATGTCAGTCCACTATTCAAAACCCTAGTCCTCCAGATTACTTACAGATTAAAGTTTGAATGACTTACTCTGATGATCAAGACCATCTATTTTTTGGACTCCATTTTTATTTCCAAATTTGCCTAGTATCATTTTCTTTCACATACCAATATGCCAGAAAAATTGATTTTCTTATTGCTGGTGGTTTCCCATCTCTCTTTGTACCATTCCATTTATTTTCTTTTCCATCTTCTCCCCACTTTTACAAATCCTATTTTTATAATCCCCTCAGATGCACTTAACACTTTAGGAAAACCCCTTTCACAGCACTCATCACTTTCAATCTTGCATTGCAATTATTTTGATAAATAACTCTTTCCCCTACTTAAGTGTAGTATATATTGTTTCTTTCCTTAAGAACACACTTGTCAAGTACTTGAGAGCACAGTCCATGGATAATGTACCTCTGTAATGCCCACAATAATTAGCAAAATGCTTGCAAATTATAGATATTCAATTAGTATATTAACTTAATAAATAAGTGTTCACTTATTTGACAATGATAAAGTTCTGGTACCTTTACATACTTCTTTTTTAATCAACAATTACTTACCATGAAAAATATTTGTAGGTATTTATTTTATTTGGAATATAATCAGTACCTAAACTACCAGTGTTAATTAACACTTAAATAATTATTTTACAAAATACTGAACATAACATGCAATCCAATCATTAAGGTAAGACAGTCACCATAATGACTGAGTTTAAGGGTATTTTTTTTTCAGTGCATCAAAAATTTAAGCAGCCTTCAAACAGACATTAACAACCAAACCACTGTGCTTTTTCTAAGTAACCATCCCCAGGATTGAAAAGAAATTGTGCCATTTATTTTATGCTTAAAGACTGCTCTTTATTCCCCAGGTGTGATGGGAGAATACGAGCCGAAAATTGAGGTCCATTTTCCTTTCACAGTTACAGCTGCTAAGGGAACAACCGTTAAGATGGAGTGCTTTGCACTCGGCAAGTAAGTACATATTCTTCCACAATTACACACAATTGTTTATGAAAGTGCAACATATCTTATTTTTGAATCATTTATTTTGCTAGCTTTCATTTTCCCGGAAGCTCCTTGGTTGGACAAAGTAACCACTTATAACTATCTATTCCTTTCTAGATAGTTATACTTTCTAGTCATTTCTATGAACAAGAATGTATATATTTTTGCTATTTCAACACAGAGGAAACTTTTTTAAATAAAAAAGAGATTTATATCTATGCCAATATGTCTTAAATTTCAGTATTATTCTTAAATTTTACTCAGCAATGATGTAAATAAAAAGAGGATAAAAAATTAAGGTGCTATCTGCTACTCACCTATCTCATATAGATTCTGGTGAGCTGTAACAAGACAACGGTATAAAATCATAAAGACAATAATTACGGTGAGTATCTCCTGAAATAACGATAACATGATAGCACCAGCTGTCAATATGTACAACATGTAATCATTTTCCAAATCAGAAAGATGATTTATATCACACTCTAATGCCTGCTATACTTAATGATTCTATTTCAGAGAGTTTAAATCCCATGATATATAATTAATTTTCAATGATGTTTACAATTTGAGTATTGGGTAGAGAGACAGGAGTGGAATTTTGATTATATTTGATTAGAGTATTATGATTTATTTTAAACAGAGTGTTGTTGTTTGGCTTTTTTAGGGTGACAAGACCTCAGGGTGCTTTCTAACTCCATAATTATAATTTGCATAACTGCACCTCTATCAGAGTTCCTAATCATCTAACTTTAGTTGTAGTGAGCTACTCTCACAGCATAACTCTAAAGTACTTGGAGGTAAAATGTGTGACATAAATATGCTTAAAGTAGGTTTAGCCTATGAATCAGAAAAATATTAGCAACTATGAGGAATTTAGCTAGTGAAGAGAAGTGTAGGGCATGACACCATGTTTTCTGATATCAAGACATTAAAATAACATATATATATAATTCTATTTAAAACAAAATAGCAGAATCATATTAAACTAAAAACAAAATAAATTGTTGTGTGTTCATTCTTTTAAGTAAAAGATGCCTATAAATAGAAAAATATTTCAAGAACCTAACATCCATCAAGGATGTGTTTAGGCAGATATCTGAGGAAGTCTTCCAAACACAAAGATATTAGTTAAATGCATATGGTTAAATAAGACCTTAAGAGTCTTTTTTTTTTTTTTTTTTTTACCATTTGTCCATGTTGTCATGTCAAGTATGCCTGGAAATGTCCAGAGTAAGCAGCTTAATTCCAACAAATACAAAAATAATGTATTTTAGTTTGATGACAAAGGTTAAATATATCCTGCAGTTAAATCATTCTTAAATGCTAGTATTTGTACAAAAGCCACAAATAAAGGTGGGGGCGGGGAAGATCATATTGTAAAACAAATTAGAGAACTAAATTTATAGAGAAGAAAACAATATGGGGCATTTCCCCAGGCAGGCTTATTTAATAAGCAAGACGTGTTTTCTTTTGGAAGTCTTGAAATATGCTTAGTAAATTGATGGTTAAAGTCCTTTTCATGCCAGGTAGGATTCAACAGCCATGTGATTTTAATTGTGTATTTTCTTCAACTTCTCCTCTCCTTCTCTGCTATTCCCTCTCCCCACACCATCCCAAATAAACAAATATACGAAAGGATAAAGAAGACACACAGATTGTCAAAGTCAGTGTTGTTCATTTCATATCCTTTTTGTGAAGTGTCACAACTGTGATTTTTTTAAAGTTTATGAAGAGCTATGCCTGTACCTAAAGACCAAACTACCCTTCTGATAAAGTAAACAGAGTCAAGGAAATAACATCTTTACATGTGGTAACTCTTTACAGCAAATTGTCATCCCAACATTATCATAGCAATTTCAAATTAATACCTGGATCTGCTTGGTTCCCACAGCTCACCTGAGCTGCTTCCTACTTTAACAAGTACACGAATCTCTGGTGGACCTTTGCCCAAAAACCCTATTCATTATCACTAAATATCAATCAGGCTGATTTGCCCTCTCAGTCTTTCCACATGGAGTGTTTCAACCAAGTGTTCCTCATAGAATTTTATAACTAAATCATGGCATAGAGCATATCAAGCTCTTTTCTCTCATGGCTTGTGTACTGGCTGTTCCCTCTACTGAGAACACGCTTCCCTGTTCTTCCCATGCTGGCTCCTACTTATCCTCTAGCCTCAACTTAAATATCACCTAAAGAGACCATCTTCTGTGACTACTTTACCTAACTCACACTCATTTTTCTCTATCTAAAATCTTACATTTTTCTTCATAACTCTTAATCCAGTTTTAAACTATTTACTTTTGTGTTTCTCTACTTTAAAACCTTTTTTCTCTGTATGAGTCAGGAATTCAGTTGGAAACTGGATCCATTCCAGGTGGTTCAAAATATTGTAGTAAAGGCACGTGTTAAACATCTGCCTGTGAGCAGGACCAAGAAACTAAGGCATCAGTAGACTAGTGACAGCAGGAAGTCATTCTCGCCCTTAAGCCAGGGCGGCCGGGGGGGTGGGGGGGGTGGCGGAGAATGTGTCATCAGGATCGGGGACAAAAGATACAGAGTAGTACAGGAACCACCCAACAGGGAGGAGCTGTAGTTGCTTTAGTCATGAAACGATGTGTTAAAAAACATAGAATCAGGAAATTCATATCCTGACTTCATTTTCCACGTGCCGTCTGATCCTCTCTGACGTCTCTTATGGCTGAAGGCAATCAGAAGCCAGCTTGCAAGCCCAGAGGATGCAGTTGGCAGTACAAAAAGCAAGGCAGAGAGTGTGGGAGAAGAGAAGGAACTCAGAAATACCATGTCTGATAATCCAATCAACTCTTTATCATGAACAGATAATAAATAATAGATTCTTTATGCATAAAGCATTTTGACTAATTTAATTCTCTTAAACAAATGTGCCTCTTTCCACTCCATGCCTCAATCTTTTGTCTGCTCTTTTCCTATTTATGCCTAAATTTACATTTGTACTCTTGTCCATACCTTTTCCTGAAGTCTCGCCTCACTCCAGTGGTATGTCTCTTTTCTAGACCTGCATTTTCTCCTCTTGATTTTCTTCTCAAAGCTTATTATCGCATTCTAGTTATACTTCATAGTTAACAAAAACAATCTAAGAAACCTCCTTATCAATTGGACCTAAGGGAGGGTTGGTTTGTTTGTTTGCTTTGAAGGCCAGGATAAGGTTAAAAATGAAAGCGATTTATCATATTAAAATAATAGGATAAAGGTCAGAGTAAAAAATATATGTCACTGGGAGTGATATTTAATGCAATAATGGCTTGAAGGACAAACAAGATCATAATGCAAAATCTTGTTGTCTCCACCACTGCCTCCTCCATGTGTTATGGGGGCAATCCAGCTTTTCTATTAGAAAACACCATTTCTAATCAAAGTCATTCATTAACCAAATACCTTCTTAGGTACACTCTCTCTGTGAAGGAAAAAATAATTCATTCATAATGCAAAGAAGCCAAAAAGCAAGAGTTTGGCTTTGTATAGCTCATCTTATAAATGTATATGAACTAAAGTATCTTCAGGGAACCTAAAAACTAAAATATGTCTCAAGGTTTTGGAAACCAAATATGTGCCAGGTAACGCACTAGCTCCCGTGGATTTCCACAGCCCCTGTCCTCAAAGAGATGCCGTCCTGTCTTTATACTTTTATGGATCTAGCACCACCTCTGGAGTCCAGTCTTAGTCTTTTCAAAACAGCAGCACACACCCTGACTAAGGTCTCCTCCTCAATCAACTTTTATCTCTAGAGAGACTGACTGCCCGTCTTTCTTATTCCAACTATAAACTGAGACTAAATGATAACAAAGGCAGATTTTCTTCCTCTTGAAGTTCCTGGCCCAGGGCACACTGGGAAATGTCTTTGCATTGTTGCAGTCACCCTTTCAAATGGCCAGAAAACTGTCCCACCGTTCACAAACATTTTTACCCCTTTTGAGAAGTACATTTACTTCTATGAAATCTGTCCCTAAAGGTGTTCTGTTCTTGTAATTGAGAGAATGTAAACTGATGCAGCCATAGTTGTACACATAATTTTAAAAATATACATGCTGATACATTTTCTGTATTCTTAAGGGAAATAGCAGAAGACAAATGATTTTAGGTTCTTGAATTTTACTATCTCTTAATACACACAGTATCACCAACCTGCCTAATCTGAAGCTAAGTAAAAAAAAAAAGAAAAGAAAAGTCAACAGGAAAGCTATAAATTACATGTTTTCTTCAAAAGAAACCTCTACTTAAATCTCAATTTAGTAAAAACCAAATGGTTTCTTTACAAGTTGCTGCAGCAGAATGCAACAGAAGTTATACTTCCAGAAATCTCTCTGCAAATAGAATTACACAATACAGAGGACAGAACGTATGCATGAGGTGACTATGACATGCTGTTTTTTATTGGTCAACTCTGCAAAGGCATAATTTCCCCAGAAAAATGGGAAGCACTTAAAGAGGACCCATAGGGAAACAAAGGTGTGTAAAGGCTTGAGAAATACATCAAAGTGTAAAAAAAAAGGAGGAGGATTAATTATTTTGGAAAGAAAAGGCTGTTTTAGACATATGGAGGGTTATTATCGAGAGATTGCTCACAAGCTGTTTTCCAGTTTCAACATGATGGGGAGGGGGGAAATTCCAACAGTGTGGGACTAAGTTAGCAGAGTTATGCTGGTGGAAAGTAGAATTTCTTGACAAAAAAAGTTGTTACAGGGAAAATGGATTGTCAGCAGAGGCAGTAGAATCCCTTTCCCCACACTGCTGTAAGAATATAATAATATGAATTTATCTTCTAATAATTTAGATGTAATATCTCCTGAAAGGAGAGAAATGGTCTGGGTCAGGTTTGGAAGTAAATATTTAAAAATTCTTTTTTGCTGACTGCTCGCCCATCTACTCAGGCTGAAAGTTGAGTAGAAGTCTAGAGTCAGGCCTACTTCATTAGCTGCCCTTTGGCAACTACCCTGTTACATAACATTTTTAAATGGCTGGTGGCCTTACAAGGAGTAGAAATGCTTTTTCTTGCTCAGAGACTTGACTTGGGGAAGAAGGGGTGTCTTAGGTATTTATTTCCCAGGTCTGCTTTTAAACACTGGACACTGCACTCTTGAAAGGAAATGAGAAAAAAGAGGTCAAAAGATAATACAAGTATAAAATCCCTTAGGGCCCTAAATATTTCAGTTTAATAGTCCTCTCTGTATATCGTATGCAGTTGAAAGTTGGTGATATTTTCAATGGGTTGTGCTACGTTTGGAAGTCTAGTCTACATAAGTCATTAACCAGGTGATAGAAAAAGGTGAGAACTTTCAAGTATGGAGTTAGTAACTACAGGATGAAGCTACTGCGTCCAGGGCTGAGATGAAAAGCAGGAAGAGTTTTAATTATTAAAACTTAGACCCAGACCCCGGAGGGGCAGGCACCAGACAGCTGGATTTCTGAGGGGACAAAACGAAGCATGTCCTACAAGCACTGGAAAAACAACCTAGATTCCTTGGCGGCTTCAGGAAGGACGTGTTGCTAAGGTGCAGTTCACTTGCATCTCTTGCAGGCAAGAAGATGGGGAGCAAAGCGTGTGTCCCTTTCCTCTAGCCTTGCACCTCCCTCTAGCGCCCTGTTATCGGCAGTGCTTCTGTGGCCCAGTGACTGTTCCTCAGTCTAAAACACAGCAGGTCCTCAAATAATGTTTCATTGAACATCATCTTGTCACAATGTTCATTGAAAAAAAGAATCAGCCCCGGCTGGTGTAGCTCAGTGGATTGAGCGCGGGCTGGGAACCAGAGGGTCCTGGTTCGATTCCCTGCCTGGGTTGCGGGCCAGGTCGCCATGAGGGCCATGTGAGAGGCAACCATACATTGCTGTTTCTCTCCCTCTCTGTCTCCCTCCCTTCTCCTCTCTCTAAAATAAATAAATAAAATCTTAAAAAAAAAAAAAAGAAAAGTTCCCAGCTCGGGCCACTATGTGGAGTTTGGACGTTCTCCCCCATCTGTGTGGGTTTCTCCAGGGACTCAGGTTTCCTCCCACACCCAAAGTTGTGCTGGTGAGGTGAGCTCGCTGTCTCCATCGTCCCAGTCCAGTGAGAGTGGGTGTGTGAGAGGCCCTGTGGTAGAAGGACCTCTTGTTCAGGACGGGTTGCCACCTGACACCCTGAGCTGCTGGGTTGGGCTCTGGCCTCCTTCAACCCTAAACAGGAATAAGTGTGTTGGAAAATAATTATCTTACTTATTTTTATTAATATTTCTTAAATATATGTATAACTCATATCTATTTCAATTTTTGATATTAGAAGAGTTTGTGGTCTTTATTTAGACATTTGATGATGTTTTTGTGACCAGAAATATGTGGTAGGAACGTAACTATTCTTTATGTCAATTAACCTGTGGTAAAATTGGTTTCTTTACAGTTGTTTCATTTAAGGTTTCCATTTCCAAGAACCTAGGGACAATGTTAAGCAGGATTTACTGTACCCTGATCTCACAATCCTACTCAGTCTTCAAGGCTTAGGTCAAATGCCACTCCTCTGTTAAGTCTTCCCTGCTTTGCTTAAGATCCCATCTCTTACCTTTAGAACTGATGAACAGCCATATTTTACTGTTTAGCTTGTCCCATTGGGCTATTACATAGATCTTTCTTTATTGTGATAAATATTTGAATCCCTGGAGTATTTTGTGTGCAGTAAATATATTCTGTGCTGAATATATTTACTGAATTGAATTGGAGTCTGAGAAGTGTGGTCAACTTTTCATAACAGCAGGTATGTTATTGCCTTGGATTGGTCAGACAAAGGTCTTTAGACACTTTTTACATGCCTTGGCCCTGAAAATTCTGACCACATTACATTAACTACAGATTTCTGGCAGGTTTCATCATGTGACCTTTTGCAGACACCCAGGAAGATCACTAGCTATGTCACATAGCCACCAACAACAAAGAAGCAAAATTTAGTCACTGATGCTTAAATGACCCCATGCACAAGGGCAAAGCTGGGGTTATTCCATAATAAAAAAAAGCCATAAGCTATAAAGCAACGTTGTTTTATCTACTGGCAATCCTGCAAGCAAACAGTGTTATAGACCGATTTTTTTTTAACTTTACACATTCCTTATCTTGCTTTTGCAGCCATTAACACACTATCAGATCAGCTGTGCTCAAAAGGCCTTGAACTAGTTACTGTAATAATTATGTGAATGACCTTTCAAGACTCATCTGAAACCTGGTGGTGAGGTGAGAGGGAAGAAATCATCCGATTTCCTGCCCTTTTTAGTGTCTTCTTATCTCTCAGATAACAGTTACAAATGATCTTTTGTTGCACTCCAGCAAATGCCTATTAGGGAATAGAGACATTCATTATTTTTATATGCTTATTGCAAGTAAGAAAGTACCAGTTATCAATTCATAAAGTCATTTTTGCTGTAGTTTGTTTTCTTTTCCTCAGTCCTTAGCCAAGCTGTCTCAAATGGCTGCTCTCACGTCCCCTTGTAACTGTGAGAACAGCAAGTGCTCCTCGGAGACTTCCCACAGTCTGCACTGACAAATGTGCCCGAAAGAACCTGCTCTTTAGTTACAGACTGATGATTTATTAATACTATGGTGAACTGCTGGTCACTAAGGACTGAAGGAATTTAAAAGAGAGTCACGTGACATTTGTCAATCAAACCAAAATCAAATTACTTAAGTGTTAGATTGATAGAAGATGTGTTAGTCACTGGGTCTAGGAATCAATAAATGTTTCAATATCACAGGAAAGAAGTACATTACGGAGTCAAGAAAACTACCCTTGTGACCTATTGGTTGCTTGAGTATTATTGAAACCAAGGATGCATCGACATTTCTAGTGGTACCCAAAGGAGATGGGTGCAGGTGGAACCTAATAGATCACACAGCCCAATATCACCTTGTAAACGGGAAACTGAGACTCTGCAGGAAAGGGCTAGACAAAGATGTGTGGGCTTGCTGGCCAAGGTAATGGTTTGATGCTTCTTCATTTGATGTTCCACATATTTTTAGCATTCTTCTATAGTGCCAGCTGTTTGCTTTTGTACTCAGAAGTGTTGTCTAGTTCTAGAGAAACACAACCAATAATTCACAAATTTTTTTACATCCAGAGTCACAGTTAACTAATATCATATGTCTAACTTTCCAAGGGCTGTCTAAGGACCAATTAATCAGCTTCATCAGGAAAACAGCATACCCATGAAAGACCTCATAGGCTACCAAGCTATAGACCACAGGTGGCAAGCACAAAGTGCATGGGCTGAATCCGGCCCTCCACCTTGTTTTACCAGCCCAGCACCTTGTTTCTACCCGGCGGCAGCACCGAGCTCCTTCGCCCCTAGTTAAGGAGTAGTTACATTTATACAGTCCTAAAATTACATTCGGCCCTTTGAAGGCAACCACGAGGCTGATGTTGCCCCTGGTGAAAATGAGTTTGACATCCCCGCTATAGAAGTAGAACCAGATCTCCTGATTTTAAATTAATACTCCTCTTGACTCATCATACTACTTTTTAGTCGCTAAGAGTAATTCCCACATTATCAAAGCCAGGCATTTTTAAAAAGATTTTATTTTTTTTTATTTTTAGAGGGAAAGGGAGGGAGAAAGGGAGGGAAACATCAATGTGTAGTTGCCTCTCAAAGCCCCCCTGCTGGGGACCTGGCCCATAACCCAGGCATGCGCGCTGACCAGGAATAGTACCAGTGACCCCTTGCTTCGAAGGCCAGAACTCAATCCACACCAGCCAGGGCAGCAAGAATTTTTTGTTGTTGTTGCACGTAAGTAACTCAATACTGAGAATTAAAAATATTAATATACAGGATGAGCCACAAAGGGTATAAAGCAAGAGATAATAACAAATGACTGAGATTTCTTTACTTGGATCATTTTAGATTCATCCAAAACATTTGTTTTGGATGAATCTCCCTGGAGTTTTCATAGAACAACCTCTTCCATTGGATTTTAATTGTGGATCAGAAACTGGTTGGCTGCTAACATTCATAAAGAGGATATAATGAAACAGTGTATCCTTCAGGAGTTTCTAACTTATATCCCACCACCCCCAAAATTACACCAGATATCTCTTTTTCAATCTTCATGCAAGGACATGCTTATTGATTTTAGAAGGAGGGGAAGGGACAGAGAACAAGAGGGAGAGAAACATCAATTTGGGGGAGAAACATCAATATGAGAAACATCAGTCGGTCCCTCCTGGGGACCAAACCCACAACCTAAGAATGTGCCCTGACTACAAATCAAATCTGTGACATTTTGGATTATGGGATGATGCTCCAACCAACTAAGTCATGCCAGCCAGGGCCAGATACATATCTTGGTACCTGAGTGAGCCTTTAATGGAACAAAAGTAGAAAAAGTTTTAACCTCCAAATTGTCAAATATCTCAGTATAGTTAAAGCTGAACTTCTACCTAGGACCAGATGGTTTCTCGATGTCACTTAAATTTTTTTAATGTTTTTATTTTATTTATTTATTTTTAAAGATTTTATTTATTTCTTTTTAGAAAGAGGGGAAGGGAGGGAGAAAGAGAGGGAGGGAAACATCAATGTGTGGTTGCCTCTCCCATGGACCCCACTAGGGAGCTGGCCTGCAACTCAGGCATGTGCCCTGACTGAGAATCAAACTAGTGATCCTTTAGTTCGCAGCCCATGCTCAATCCACTGAGCTACACCAGCCAGGGCCTAGGTGTCATTTAAATTCTAACCACATCTCTGACATGATTTGTCAATGGATTAAAAATATTTTTTTTTAAGATTTTATTTATTTATTTTTAGAGGGAGGAGAAGGGAGGGAGAAAGAGAGGGAGAAAGCAATGTATGGTTGCCTCTCACATGGCCCTCACTGGGGACCTGGCCTGCAACCCAGGCATGTGCCCCGACTGGGAATCGAACCGGGATCCTTTGGTTCCCAGCCCGCGCTCAATCCACTGAGCTACACCAGCCGGGTTAAAAATATTTTTTTAAAAAAAGAATAAATTTAGGCAAGTTTTTTATCCTTCTGACCTCAGTTTCTTTATTTTGAACTCTTCTAGTGTTGGGTTTCTATTTTTTATGTAATCAATCACCCACAAATTCCCACCGATTGTTCTACTACTAACAGTTTAAATTTTATGCAAATGAGTCTCTTCTAAAGGTGGTTAAATAATGATATTACAACTTTTAAAGTCTATTTGTATTACATCAAACATGTTGAAGTCTCTTTATTTGAGGTCTAATTTTGACTAATATATTTAATGACAACACTTAATTTTTAAAACTATCATAGTACACAGATTCTTGAAAGTTGTATGCATCTTACTGATTTATTGTGTTATGAATTAATCCTTGTTACAATATGTTTTATTCTTGTTATATTGGTATTGTTTGAGCTAAGGCAGGATCAAATCTTGTCCAGTAAAAAAAGATGAGTTTAGAATGTAAAGATGTTTTCAGATACAATTCTTAGAATGATTTGACATGAAGTTGGATATTTAGGTAGCAAACATTGCAATGTGCATGGCATTACTATTTAATATATTTTAAAATTTTGTATTTTTCATTTCAATAACTGAAATTTTGAATGTCATGATCACATATGACAGTCAATATGGTATGTCTTCCTTGACACCTCACTCTCCCTAACTTTAGTAGCCTAGTACCCCATCTCCAACCCAGGGGATCATCATTGACCTCCCTCAATCATTCTGCCCCAATCTGTCATCCATTTAAAAATCCCTCAAGTATATCTCTTTATTTCTATTCTATTTGCCACAACCATAGATAAAGCCTATTATTATTAAACTAGTTTCTCTCATTTTTCTTCAAAGAAGACTAGAGATACCTTTTAAATTGTCACCACACTGATGGTCCACCAGCTTTGAGAATTTCTCCAAGTGCTACTTTCTATCAAGTTCTACTGCATGCACTTTATTGGTTCTGTTTTCCACAGTTTCTAGAACTTTACTCCTGATTTTCATATCACTCCCTATCCCAATCAGACTTTTGGACTTTTAAGTTGGTTGTTGATTCCAGCTTCACCTCTTAATTTCATCTACTTGAGAATCTGCAAACCTTTTCCCACAGCCATGGGTCTAGGCTGGTTCCTAGAACTTCAAGACAAATACAAGTCCACACCCATTGTCATCTACCTACGTAATCAGCTTTTACTCCCCCTGGAGGTGACCTCTGAGACAGTCTCTCAAAGTATAAACCTCTACATTAACCTTCACTCTCTCTTTCTTTTCCTTTATATCTGTTTGATCACCATAACTGTGTCTTAAATTTGTTCCCATGTAGTTGGTGCAAAGTGAATTTTTATTGACTGAATTAAGTCATTCATCAACATAGAAGGCCTATACATATGCTAATGGGGAAGTAGATATGAACTAATATACTAAAGACTTTTTTTAAGATTTTATTAATTTATTTTCAGAGATAGGGGAAGGGAGAGAAAAAAAGAGGGAGAAAAACATCAATCTATTGCCTCTTACACAACTGTGCCTGCAACCCAGACATATGCCCTGATAAGGAATCAAGCCAGTGACTTTTCAGTTTGCAGGCTGGCACTCAATCCACTGAGCCACGCCAGCCAGGGCCGTATTAGAGTATTTTAAGCCTGAGACCACATATGCATCGGCATTTAGACTGTAAAGTTAAAAGCTGAGTGGGTCTACTAGGCTGCACCTCAGAAGATGGCTTCACTTTGATAGTGTCTGTTCCTATACGTTCAGGTTTCAGAAACAATTTTTACAGTGATATATGCACTTTAGCATGATTGGCTTGCCCTACCAAAGTCGCTCCAATGAATCACAGTTTTTCTTTTATTAATTACACATTTAAGTTGGTGGTTTCCTTTGGGTCTTTAGGGGGGCACTTTAACCTCAGTAGTCACATATTTAAAAATCATATTCTGTGGTCTAGTGCCAAAAATATTTCTATGAATACTTAACCCCATCAAGTCTAGTAGAAGACTTATTCTTTCCACTTCAGAATTTCTCCTGAAAATAAAAATGCCTCATATCTATACATCTTTAAGTATTTTTCCAAAACATTTAATACAGAGAAAACTTTCTGTTATACCTCTGATGATTATGATGCCCAGGACTTGGAAGACCACATATAAAGTTTATTTGTGCACTCTCATGTTCTTAGCAAAGGAGTAACCAGAGACATAATTTCATATTTGTCTTTGGAATGTCTCTCAGGGCATCATAAAACTTGAAAACAGGCGCCAATGAGATGAGGTGGAACAAGGATTAAGTCACAGGAAAACCTTGCTAATTAAATTGTATTTTTAAAAACCATTTCTCAGCCTTTCACTTACTGATAATATTAGCTAGCTTTTATTTCTACTTGAAAAAAATTTTGTTGTAAAAAATTACTGTGAAGTTAAAACATTGCAAATTCATATTCTTCAGTTGTGTTTTGAATCTTACAGTACTTTTTAATATGCAATTAAATAAAATGGATCTGTATGCACAATATATAAATGTCAAAGTGGTTCTAAATTGTCTTAAACCTCATGCAATGTGCCTAAAATAAATCGATTTATAATTCTCCATTCTATCCAAGTATTTTCAATTTCATATGGCAGTGAGGTAGAAGGTTCCACTCATTTTTGACTCCGCACCTTTTGTGTTCATTGTCCCTGGCCGTGTGCTCGATTTTCAGCGGTGGAGTCGCACGTTCACGGTCGCATTTGCTTCAATTAGATGCAGTGTATTGCCTACACAAGTGATGTGTGTGTGTGTGTGTGTGAATTCATGGTTAAGTCCTCAGAAAGAATATCTTAAGAAAGAAGATGTTAAGACATAAACTAAACATCTGTCATCCTGTTTTTCTGCATTCTTTTTTATTTGCAATGTAAAATAACAACGCCTACCTACTGGTCCTGCCACTGTTTTTGTTGGTAACTGTATGATGCAGAATAATTTTCACTTAAAATCTTTATAATATTGTTTAGCTCGAAGAATACTTTTAGGCGATAGCCAACAGACATAAAAGTGATATTCAATGGGACGTGCGTCAATAGCTGTTTTATAGTATAAAAGGCAAATGATAAGCACTTTAGGTCACCTCTATTCCCTACTTTTCTCTTCTTTTGGAGACCAGATCAACGTGGTTGCAACTTTTAGAATGTCTTATTTATGACCATTTTCTCAAAGGAAGGTACATTATAAAATCAAGTCACTTGTTTTATACATCCCTACAGAGAAATGTAGCTGTCTCAACATTTCTGAAAAAAGAACACACATCAGTGTTTCCTGCACAGGCGCAAAGGGGAAGAACATCTTCCTGCCTCCACTGGCATGTAATCCCATTATACGTTTAGCCACATTCTAAAAGGCACAGATATAATATACCCCCAAGCACACATTTAAAAAAATTTAACAGCTATGAAGTTCAGATGTATATTACAACAATGGTGTGTTGTCATTTAAGTAGCAATGTTTTTTTTCCTTATTGATTCTTACAATGGCGTGTGTCTTACAACCAGAGGTATTTGGATGTGATAAATGACAGTCATTAAGGCTAAAGTGGCGTGGACACCTAACTCTAATTTAGCGAAGGAGTCAGTCGGAATCTGAGTAATGACATGTTATTCTTTCACTTACATAAAGTTTGATTTTTTAAGTCTAAGTTAATAAACAGTTATGTCCCCTGTAGCATTGGAAAGCCATTAGAAAAATGGTTGTCAATTACATTTTTATCTTATGGAGGAGATAAAAATATAAAGAAAGCTAGTCCAAAAGGATCCCTCTGCTCATTGTTTTCATCATTTCTTGAGTCTCTGAATTTTATTGACTGCATGTCACATAACAGAAAATAGAAGGAATATAAAGAGTGATATCTAAAAGAGATTATGTAGAAGATGTTTACCCCATTAGGTTCTTGTTTTGATTTCTTTTGGAATTAAAGGAGTAAAAGGGAAAGAACATATATTGTAGTATATTTTCAGTGACTTAAATGTATGGAGAAAATATATACAGGGTCTGGCACAAATAACACCTCTTTTTAATACAAAATCTTTAATTATAAAATCATAAGCATGTGATTCTGTAACATAACAATATCACGCTCAAGCACCATATGACATTTTAGGTGAAATGTTCAAATTGCTTTCCATCTCATGCGAGACATTCAGGTACCCTACCAACCGCACTCAAGCAGATGTTACTTCTGCCAGACCCTGTAGTTAAGTTAGAAGTCCAAACAGGTAAATTAGCTGTATTACTAAAGAATTTCTTCAGGTGCTTCTTAAAACCTTTACTGAGGTATAGTGAGCATGCAATAAAATGTTTAAAGTATGCAATGTGAAACATTTTAACATATGTATACATTCATGAAATCATTACATAGACACATAATGAATATATCCAATACCAATAATCATTTCTGTGCACATTTTTAATTTTCTCCCTTTTTCTCTTATACATTCCCAAACCCAGAAAACCACTGGTCTGATCTCTGTTCTGTTGCTACATATTAGTCTGCATTTTTCTAGATTTATGTATAACTTGAATTATACCACATGCTTTTAATCAGGCTTTTTCACTCAATAATTGATTCATACCAGCTGTTGGGTGTGTAAATAGTTCTTTCCTTTATATTGCTGAATAGTATTCCATTCTATGACTAATGATAACATATTTATGTATTACCTATTGATGGACACTTGGGTTGCTATCTAGTTTTATCTATTACAAACAAAACTTCTATAAACTTTTATTTACAAATATTTGCATGCACATAAGTCTTCATTTTCCCTAAGTGACATGCTAAATATTTCTTCCAGGTCCTTGAAAATATCTAACATAGTTGCAATAACTTTTAATGTTCTTCTCTACTATTTCTATTATATGTATCTCTTTTCTGTCAGTTTTAGTTGATTTATGTCTTTTCTCCTCATTATAAGTTATATTTTCCTCATTCTTTGTATGCCTGGTGATTTTTTTATTGGTGCTGTATATTTGAATTTTACATTGTTGGATATTGGGTATTTTTATATTATTGACCTTTTTTTCTGAAATGAGGTTAAGTTACTTGCAGACAGTTTTATCTGCTCAGGTCTTTTATTTTTTTTAGACAAGACCTGAGCAGCATTTATTTTAGGTTTAATTTCTTTTTTCCCATCACTGAGGCAAGACTTGTTTTAATATTCTAGACAATGGCTCCTGAACTATGAAATTCTCCACTCTGGGTATTGGAATAGGAACTATTTCTGGCCTGCATGAATTCTGAGCACTATTTCTTCCAATCCTTTCAGGATGACCTTTCTCATCTTTATGTTTTGTTCTCATGTACATATGCTGATGAGTGCTAACCTGAATACTCAAAGGGGATGCATTTTTGTAGATTTCTGACATTCTCTCTTAATGCAGTTCTCTTTCAAGTGTTATGAACTCTGGCTGCTTTAGCTTGCCCAGGCTCCCAGATCTTTCTCCTCATGTCAAAAAGACAATTGAGGTTTACTTAGTCTTCCCTTCCTATGCTGCAGTCACGATACTTGGCCCAGAGAGTAAGCTGAGGCAGTTGGAAGGCTCAATGTACTTATTTGGCTTATTTCAGGGATCATTGTCTTTTATAGCCTGATGTTCAATATTTTGAGGTTCATTTCTTTCACACATTTTGTCTAGCGTTTAGCTGTTTCCTCCTCCATCATTTTTAGTTGCTCAGGAAAAAGTAAATGAAAGGTAAAAAGTAAAGTTACCTTAAGTATATTTATCTAATCAAGAAGGTAGAAATAAATCAATCTCCATGTCTTCATTAGAAGAAATTATGCACAAACTCTGGCAATAGAAAGGTCATAAGATGGTTGTTTGATCAAATCTTTCCTCAGAAAAAATTAAAAACAGGGAAAGTAAAAAGCAAAATTAATTTTCCAATTTAACCTAAAATCTTCCAAAAAATCTTCCAGATTAAATTCACAGGAACCTCTAATTCTTATATGGTTAAATAAGGTGTATTTTCAAGCAGCAGTGTATGAACAAAGGCTTAGTAATTTGATATTTAATTTCAAATAGCAACTCAATCATTTACCTGCTGTATTCATCAGATGAGTTACCCTCTTTGAGTCTCATTTTCAAAATTGGCAATACCTGTCTCAAAATTACTCTTAGATTTAGCTAAGAGATTCACTATGTAAAGGGCTGTCAATTACATGTTAATTCCCAATTTCACCCTCCTTCTCTGGAATATTTGTGAAGCATTGTTTTTTTAAGAAACACTTGCTTATGCTCCAACATTTTGCTTTTTCTGAAATACCATCCAAGACACAGTTCATTTCTCAAGCTTTTCTTAAACAAAGATGCTAACCATTTACAAACTTCACTTTCTCTGCTACCATTCAGCTTTTCATGGTTTCAACTGAAAATGGACCATAGAAAATTTGTTCTCTGGCCTTTTGTTAACAATACATATTGCCAAGTGCCTCAGTAATCCAAAAAACTCTGAACCTACAAAAATTTTCTATGTATATTAAATATTAGAATTTTTAACAGTTTTATCTTTCCCAAACATCATTTCAATATAAAAACTTTCTTTAGTCTCCATGAGTTAAAAAAAATAAAAATAAAAATCTTTTGTCTTGTTTTGATTATTTTGATTGTTGACACTATTACAAATGTTCCCACTTCTCCCTCCTTTGACCGTCTCCACCCAGCTCCCCCTTCCCTCTGGCCATCCCCACACTGTTGTCTGTGTCCCTGGGTTATGCATGTGTGTTCTCTGGCTGATCCCTTCACCTTCTTTCATCCACTTACGCCTCCAACCTCTCCTCTGACAGCTGTCAGTCTGTCCCACGTAATCATGACTCTCTTTCTACTTTGTTCATTCGTTTAAGTTTTTAGAGCTGATTTTAAATGTTAAGCGAAAGGCGACATTTTACTATGGTTATTATTTAAAATATTTGACATGGTTGTTTTGCCTTCAAATTTGACATCCTAATCTTAGAGAATGCCAAGAGGCCACAAAACTTGTAAACTGTAAATACTAAGAGGCAATTATTTAAGGAAAAAATATATGTAAAATATATAAATATTGCTTCATCATCAGTTATAATTGTTTTTTTTTTAAGAATATCTGCTGTTGTTTTTTTTTATAAAGATTTTTATTTATTTTTTTTAGAGAGAGGGGAAGGAGAAAGAGAGGGAGAGAAACAGCAATGTATGGTTGCCTCTCACATGGTCCTCACTGGGGACCCAGCCTGCAACCCAGGCATGTGCACCGACTGGGAATCAAACCGGGACTGCTTGGTTCCCAGCCCACGCTCAATCCACTGAGCTACACCAGCCGGGCCAGTTATAATTGTTTAATAACTATTGCTACACGAGCCTTAAGATCTGGATGTAAAAAACAAAAACAATGGTTAAACAAAATGTTTGAACCATATTCTGGTTTTATTTACTGTATGGGTTAGACATGCAAGTGGAATGCAGATATTAATACAAGTCAAGAAAATCAAATCTTAACCTATTTCCCCATACCTGCGATAGACCATGAAGTTATCTACTTCTTATAGGAAATGATTAATAGGCTATTGAGCCTCTTGGGTTCTGTGGGCTTTTTTTTTTTTTTCCAGTTAAAAAATGTTCTAAAAAATAATGGAAATTTTTAATAAGTAAAGATTGAGAATAAATCTTAACAGCCCTTTCACTCTATCTTTATAACAAAGTAATAGTTAATATTGTGTTAATGAATTATTCAATATTTGTGTCCATCTCTATTAAAATAATCGAGCATTAAGGCTTATTCTGTGCTTCATTTGAATGGAAATTCATTTAAAACATTCTACTCTATAAATACAAACTGAGTAAGTGTAAACTCCACCAAACTGATCTGGGCTCTACTCTGAACTATATAGTATGCTAGATTTTGAACTTATAGTGTATGTATGGATACAGAGAAGCAGAATTCATTCATACTAATATAATCAAATTGTCATAATTCATGGACTTTTGCACTGTCTACCTAATGGTAAAGAATGTGTTATAGTAGAGAACAGAACTTACTATCCCCAAAGTAGGCAAAGGCCAAAGCCTCTCGTTAGCATGGCATCTTAACCATATGAGAGATTAAGCTGTGCCATAGATTTATATAGTCTACTGTGTACAAATATTACCAGTGTGCCATATATTCTGTATGCCTCCTTGTTTGTCCACTTTTCTCCATCTCTTCTTGATATATATCCTCAAGGGCCAAAGAGATAATATACATGAATATGTATCTTTAACATGTATTAAAATAATAGCTTCAGAGTTATATTTTTTTTCTAGCTGGAGGATTACTGTTTCTCCATCAGTCTACTTACCTATAAAAACAGAGAAAATAAATCATGCTTCTTAGGTGTCTGTGCAGACTAAATGTTATACCAAATAAAAATCTGAGAACGAAATAAAAGTTAAATTAATAATAGCCATATAGTTTTTATAGTTCAGGAATAATAAATTAATCAAAGGCCAGGAAAACTACACTTCACAAATACAATCTTTTCACAAATTAAATCCTAGATAGGAATTAAATAACTACCAAGAGTCTCCCATAAAATTGCAAAGCCTGGCCTAGTATCCATATCTCGTTGTCATTTATCTATTATATTTTCCACTGGATAATATGTAGACAGTAGTTTTACATAAAACCTTGGTGATAATATCACCTGGTATTAATATCATACTCAATGATGAAAAATGGAATGCTTTTTCTTTAAGATAAGGAACAAAGCAAGGATGGCCAGTCTTGACACTTTCATTCAATATTATACTGTAATACAGGGAGCAATTAATCAAGAAAGATAAATAAAAGTCCTCTAAATCAGACAGAAAGAATTAAAATTACCTGTTTTCAGCTGACTTGGTCTTCTGTGTAGAAACCCTAAAAACTCTATTTAATCAAAATGACTGTTAGAGCTCATAAATGAATTCAGAATATTTGCAGGATACAAAATCAGTTACATTTTCATACACTAACTATAAACAATCTGAAAAAAAATAAGAAAACAATCTCATTTGCAACAGCACCAAAAATAATAAAATACTTGGGAATAAACTTAATTAAGGAGATGAAAGACTTGTACACTGAAAACTATAAAATATTTTTAAAAGATTTTATTTATCTGTTTTTAGAGAGGTCTAGGAGGGAGAAAGAAAGGGAGAGAAACATCAGTATGTGGTTGTCTCTTGAGAGCTCCCTACTGGGGACCTGGCCCACACAAAGGCATGTGCCCTGACTGGGAATCAAACCAGAGACTCTTTGGTTCACAGGCCAGCATTCACCCCACTGAGATGTGCCAGCCAGGGCTGAAAACTATAAAATATTGATGAAGGAAATAAAGACACAAATAAACAGAAAAACATCCTGTGTTATAGATTAGACAATTTAATATTGTTAAAATGTCCATATTTCTCAAGCAATTTACATTCAATGCAATTTCTATCATAACAATGGCATTTTCTACAGAAATAGAAAAAATAAGTTTAAAGTGCATATAGAACCACAAAAACACTCAAATAACAAAAACAGTCCTGAGAAAGAGGAACAAATCTGGAGGCATCACACTTGCTGATGTCAAATTAGATAACCAAGTTACAGTAATTAAAATAATATAGTTCCAACATAAAGACAGACATATAAGCCAAAGAAACAGAATAGAGATCCCAGAAAATAAACCTTCATATATATGATGAACTAATTTAGATAAGAGTGTAAAAACTACATAACTTGGAAAGGATATCCTCAACAAATGGTGCTGGGAAACCTGGATATCAACATGCAAAAGAATGAAAGTGAGCGCTTATCTTATACCACCCACAAAAATCCATGCAAAATGGATCAAAGTTTTAAATGTAGGACATGAAGCTATAAAACTCCTATCGATAAAACAGGAGAAAATCTCCGTGACATTGATCTGACAATGGGTTGTTTGATATGACACCAAAAGCGCAGGCAACAAAAGCAAAAACTGACAAGTGGAACCATATCAATCTAAAGGGCTTCAGTGCGGCAAGAGAAATAACAGACTAAAGATGCAATCTATAGAATAGGAGAAAATATTTGCAAACCATATACCAGATAAAGGGTTAATATCAAAATATGTAAGGCATATGATACTTTTCAATAGCAAAAACAAACCAATAAATAAATAACAATATGATAAAAAGGTGGGCAAAGGACTTGAATAGACATTTTGCCAAAGAAGACACAAAAATGGCCAATAGGTATATGAAAAGATGCTCGACGTTACTAATCATTAGGGAAATACAAATAAAAAACACATAATTTACCCTACACCTGTTAGAATGGCTAACATTAAAAAATAGAGAAGAAGTGTGAGGATATGGAGAAATTGGAATCCTTGTACATTGCTAGGGTCAAATGGTGTGGCCACTATGGGGAATAGTATGGAGGTTACTCAAAAAATTAAAATAGATCCAGCAATTTTACCCCTGGTATTTTTCCAACAGAAACAAAAATAAGGCTCTCAAAGTGACTTTTGCACTCTATATTCCTTGCAGCATTATTTACAATAGATAAGATTTGGAAACAATTTACATGTTCATTGATAAATGAATGAATAAGGAAAATGTGGTGTATGTATACAATAGAATACTATTTAGCTTTAAAAAAGAATGAAATCTAACTATATGGGTAATCCTTGAGAACACTATGTTCAGTGAAAAAGCCAATCTAAAGGGACCAATATTGAATGATACCACTTATATGAGGCACATAAAACAGTCAAACATAGTCAAATACATAGAAGCAGAAAGTAGAGTGGTAGTTGTCAAAGGCTAGAAGAAGGAAAAATAGGAAGGTATTATTTATTATGCATAAAGTTTCAGTTATACAAGATGATTAGGTTCTGTTGTAAAACATTGTGCTGATAGTTAACTGAATTGGACACTTCATTTCTTTTTCAAAGAGAATATTTCATGCTAAGTGTTCTTACCACAATGTAAAGGAAAGAAGGCAGGAAGGAATAAATTCAGTGAGTTAATGCATACAAAAAGCTTAGAACAGTGTCAGGCACACAGTAAGAGCCCATTTAATATTCTCTCCTGTTTTCACACACTTATAGAAACCACAAACTCTGAAATTAACATGGTCATCTTTTTTTCTCATTCACATTCTACCTAGCATCAAGTTCTGTTAGGTCGAACTCTTAAATATCTTAAATACTCACTTTTTATTCTCACCCTATTACCTTTGTCTACAGTAGAGTCATCTTTTATGTAGATTTCTTAATCAGCCTCCTAATTTTTTTCCAACCCCCAATTTTCTTATTTCAGTACATTCTACTTGCTGTATACAGAATATCCTAAACCAAAGACCGGTCACCTTTCTTCATAATCAAAGTTTTGTTGGAGCACGTCCATCCCCACTCATTTAGGTATCACCTGTCTGGTTTCCCACCACAATGGCAGAGTCTTGTGCTTGTAGCAAAGAGCACCTGGCCTGAAAGCCTAAAATAGTCACTATCTCTCTTTTTAAAGAAATGTTTATGGAATCTGTCCTACCCTCAAATAAGAAAATCAAACTCCTGCTTAAAATACTTCCATTATTTCCAGTAATCATTGGGCAAAGTCTGTACTCTTTAAAATCACTTTTATGGCACTGCATACTCATCCCAGCTACCTCTTCAGCTTTGTCTCTAGCCACTGCCAACCAAGCATATTAAATTGCTTTAGTTCCTTAAATACATCATTTTCTCTCTTACCTCCATGTAAACAGCTCACGACATTAGTTCTTCTCTCAAGATTTTTGTCTTTGCCTGGATAACTCCTAATCATTCAAGTCTAAACTTAATTTTACCTTCTTAAGGAAATATTATCTGCCCACCACCATACTAGAGTGGGAAGTCCTATCTTTGTACTTCCTGTAAATCATGCCTATTTTTTAAGTCATTGCACAACTAATTATATGAAATTTCTATATTTATCGCAGTCACCATAATGACCCCCAATTCTAGTACAAAGCCTAGCACATAATAGGTGTATCATAATAGGTATCATGTATGATTGTTTAATGAATGAAAAGATAAATATAGCATCATTCCAGAAACTTCCTTCAGCTATCTGTAAACCCAGCCTTTTTATGCCTTGGCAAAGATAGCTTGGCATGTGATTCTTCTGAGCCCTCCTTGTTTGGCTGGATTCAGGGGTTTTCTCTGAGCTGGACAATAAGTACCTGGGCAGAACTCCATGTGGAAGAGGAAGGCATCCCACTGTCTTCATTTGGAACATGGGCTGGCCTCAGCGAGCACTGCTTTTACTGTTATGTTATTTTTTTCTAAATTTAAGGAAAATTAGTAAATTTATAAAATAATTGTAAAAATATAAAAATCATAACAGGCCACAGTCTTACAGAAATTACCAAGATTCTTTACCTAAATTTGGCTCGTAAGATAATTAAAAGTGATGGGGTGACATATTCTGAGCTGTGACTCCTAGGTCCTAAGTCAAAATGATGCCATGGGAAGGTGGTAAGTTTGGTACATTAGTTAAGAATCAGAGCTTCTAGTCAAGATGGAGGCATAGGCAGACATGGGTCACCTTTTCGCACAACCACATCAAAATTACAGCTAAAATATAGAACAACCATCACTCAGAACCATCAGAAATTGAGTTGAATGGAAATCTGACAATTATGGAATTAAAGAAACCACATCCACCCATACTGGTAGGAGGGGTAGAGGCATAGAACAGGCTCTTCCCATACCCATGTGTGGTGGATAGAAATTCATGAGGGATATCTCAGGTGTGAAGAATCCCAGCCCACACCAGACACTCCAGCCCATGGTTCTAGTGCCAGGAAGATAAGTCCCAACAACTTCCGGCTACAAAAACCAGTGGGGATTGAGTTGGTGGAAGAAACTGCTACAGCCCCAAGCAGTTCCTCTTAAAGAACCCACACCTACTCAGACTCATGCACTCTGAGTTCCAGTGCCAGGGTGGCAGCTTGAAGGTCACCAGTGGAATACTGGGAGGGGCTGAAGTGTCTGGCATCAGGTCGAGTAGAGGCCATTGTCCCTTTTCTGAGCCCCCGCCACTCCCAAGCAGAGTCACGGAGCCAGCAGGCTGGTGTCATACTTCAAACTCCATTAACCTGGCTAACATTGTTTGACAAGCCTTGGAGATCCCCAGACCCCACCCCACCAAACTTACGGGCTCACCCAAGCTATTTTTCCATATGAATGGATGGTCTTGACTCATGTTTCACAACTTCCTAAATCCTATCAAAAAAGCAGCAGCTGGTGAGCTCTACACTGGGCACTAGCAGCAGCCAGATTAGTTTCGCTGTTTAGCTTCACCTGGGAATTGCTAAGCCCAGAACAAGTAGCAGCCTTCTCAGGTTGCTTTATAGCTCAGGAAGGGTAGATCCGGGCAAAATACAGGTGGAGGCTGACCTTGGCCTGCCCCTTCATGCTGATCTTCCATGGAGGGCGGAAGTTGGTATTCAGTGATCACAGCCAATCCTTGCAACTGACTGGCCTGGGTAAATCCCTTCCATTGATCTTCCAATAGCAACCAAGACTCAACTATAAGAGGAGAGTATACTGAGCCCACACAAAGGGCACACCTCAGATATCCAAGTTGTATGATAGGGGAGTCTGGACTACTGAACCCTATAGGACACCTACTACATTAGGGCACACTAGCAAGACATGGAGTCAAAGCAGCTCTACCTAATACATAAAACAAACAAACACAGGAAGGCTGAAAAAATGAAGAGACAAAGAAATATGGCCCAAATGAAAAACAGATAAAAACTCCAGAAAAAGAGCTAAACAAAGTGAAGGTAAGCAATATATCAGATGCAGAGTTCAAAACATTGGTTATAAGGATGCTCAAGGAACTTACTGAGGACCTCATCAGCATAAAAAAGATCCCAACCAAAATGAAGGATTCACTAATTGAAATAAAAAACAATTTACAGGGAAACAGCATTACATGAAACCAATGATCAAATCAATGATTTGGAACATAACAAGGAAAAAAACAACCCATCAGAACAAGAAGAAAAAATCCAAAAATTGAGGGTAATATAAGCAGCCTCTGTGAAAACTTAAAGAGGTCCAACATTCACATCATAGGGATTCCAAAAAGGAGAAGAGAAAGAGCAAGAAATAGGAAATATATTTGAAAAAATAATAAAAGAAAACTTCCCAAATTTGGCAAAGGAAATAGACATACAAGTTCAAGAAGTACAGAGAACCCAATCAAGTTGGACCCAAAGAGCACCACACCAAGACATATCGTAATTAAAACTCCAAGGGTTAAATATAAAGAGAGAATCTTATAAGCAGCAAGAGAAAAGCAGAGAGTTACCTACAAAGGAGTTCCCATAAGACTATTAGCTGATTTCTCAAAAGAAACTTTGCAGGCAAGAATTATTCAAAGTGATGAAAAGCAAGGGCCTACAACCAAAATTACTCTATTTAGCAAAGCTATCGTTTAGAATGGAAGGGCAGATAAAATGCTTCCCAGATAAGGTCAAGTTAAAGGAGTTCATCATCACCAAGGCATTATTATATGAAATGTTAAAGGGACTATGAATATTAAAATGACAACAAACTCACAACAATCAACGAGTGAATCTAAAAAATAAAAACAAAAACAAACTAAGCAAACGACAAGAACAGGAACAGAATCATGGGAATGGAGGTCATTTGGAGGGTTATTGGCTGGGAGGGGGAAGGAAGAGAGAGGGGGAAGTGGTGCAGGGGTCAAGAAGCATATTTGGTGACAACAAAATAGACAGGGCAAGGTTAAAGATAGTATACCAATGGGAGAAGCCAAAGAACTTACGTGCACTACCCATGGATATGAACTAAAGTGGGCTGGATTGCTGGAGGAAAGAGGGTATTGGGGAGATGGGGGCAAAGAGAAAAATTTGGACAACTGTAACAACATAATCAATAAAATATACTTAAAAAAGAATCAGAAAGCAGAGAAATCTAAAACATACTTAAGTTAGATACAGTTCAGTTTTTCTCCCTAAATGCCAATTAGTGAAATTTTTTGATGGCTGAAAGAGTGGTCTCTTGCCTCAAGGGTAAGACTCTGTCAAGAAAGATCCAGGCTTTTGCTCTCTGTCATGAAAATTTCCAAACTTTTACAAATAAAACTCATTTTCAAAATTTTGTACATTACGTAGTTAGCAATGATCACTCGCTTTAGTGGTTAAGTATTTATTGATTGATTGATTGATTGACTGATACAGGACATAAAAGAAAAAAATACCTTTGTCTCAATAGGTTTTTTATGATGGCTTTTTATGTGCTTTCTCAGAGAATAGTTATAAAACTTTGTTCTTTCTGTTTCTATCAAACATGTACAGGGTTACCTTCTTTTTTTGTGTGCAAGTCACAAAAGAGCCATAACCGTATATATTTTCACATCAGATGTAAAATTCATATCTCACTTGTGACTTATGCAAGGAAAATAGGAAGCTCCATTAGACAGACCCACAATTTGTGTATGAATGGTGATTTGCAGTTTGGGAGTACTTTCCTTTGAAATCATTAAATCTTTACAGCTAAGTATTCCTTCTGCCTTGACAGATTCTACACATTACCTTATTATGTGTATAAAAATGATCTTTAAAAAATACATTTAATGATTTCAACAATGGCCAAAGTTCACCCAACACTTTTCTTACTTTCTAGAACTACATCTGGGGGCACTTTTTATCCTGTTACTTCAATAGTGCATAACAAAAAGCTTGTGGCAGAATTTCAAGGTTGTTTCACATAGTCTTTTACTGTCATTAACAGAGATATTTTTGAGCCAAATGAATAGTACCATTCTCAGTATAACATATCTTCTGTAAGTTGCATTGCTTATTCTACATGAAAATAAAATGTGTAGCTGTACAGGTATAATTTCAACAGACTAAAATAAGAAAAAATATAACTCTGCTCTACCTTACTGTCAAAGCTGACATTTCTACTCATCCTTTTAGTATAGTAAAAATCAGTCGTCTTTTTAAACAGCAATGCCACTTTCAGGCTATTACTGAAAAGAAATTAGCTTTCAATAACATTAAGCAAATTAAAATCTGATTATAATCTCATATATTGAATACTACTTACATACAAAAAATGAATGATTCATCCTTGGTTACAAGTAAGTCATTTGAAAACAGCAAAAATTATTATTTTCCCTAAGTTGCCACAGACAACATCAATCAATATGGGGCATCCAAAATGCCTGTAAAAAGTTAGCACTGCCAGTAGGCTCAGGATCACTTTTTAATTAATAATGAATTGAGTATATAATTAAACACAGAAATCTTTCCAAATAAGTTTTCAGCCACTTCATCAAAGCTTCTCAAAATATTCACATTCTAAAGCTTTTATCAACTTAGTTGCAAAAATTTTAAGATACTAATCTTGAGGATAGAAGAAAGGAAAATGGAAGTAAACAGCATTAAAACTTTTATAGTATGAGCCCTGGCTGGTGTAGCTCAGTGGATTGAGCGCGGGCTGGGAACCAGAGGGTCCTGAGTTGATTCCCAATCAGGGCACATGCCTGGATTGCAGGCCAGGTCCCCAGTGAGGGCCATGTGAGAGGCAACCATACATTGCTGTTTCTCTCCCTCTCTGTCTCCCTCCCTTCCCCTCTCTCTAAAATAAATAAAATCTTTAAAAAAATAAAAAAACTTTTATAATATGAAAATATCCTTGCTTTTGAAGAGAAAATATGCACTATCCATGACCTTGCCAGTGCTTTCCTACACACATCATACATGTAGCATAACAAGCTATGTGAAGTTCCACCAATAACAAAAAACAAAATCCTGCCATTTGTGACAACATAGATGAAACTGGAAGGTATTATGCTAAATAAGACAGATAGAGAAAGGCAAATACCACATGAATTCCTTTATACACTGAATTTTTAAATATCAACACAAATAAAGAAATGAAAGAAAAATAGATTCATAGAAACAACAAACTGATGGCTGCCAAAGGGGAGAGAGGTGGAAGGATGGGTCAATTATAGTGTAATAACTTTGCACAATGATGGATGGTTACTAGACTTAGAGTGGTGAGCACATTGTAAGATATATAAATGTCGAGTCTCACTGTTGTACTCCTGAAACTTATTATCATATACCAATTATACTTTAATAGAAAAAAACACAAATTTTACTAAAAACCTTACTTAGACTGAAATAAGATACTATTTGGAAACTCCAATTTTCATGAATAAAGAGCAAGGAATTTTTTTAATAAATGTGTGAAATATAAAATTATTCACTTTTTTAATTTCTAAAATTTATAATTTTCACTTTTTTCCCCTCCAAAATAAAAATAATAATGGGTTAAAAGGGTCATAAACTATATAGAATAACGTGTTATAAGAATAACACAAAGAATAGGAAAGGAGACATGTCATTATAATATTGTCAGATACACATTGCAAACCTTGAAGCAACCATACACACAAAAATAACAAAAGGGTATAGCTAATAAATCAATAGATGTTAATAAAGTATTTAAAATAATACACTAATAGAAAATAGACAAGGAAAGAAGGCAAAAAGTAACAAAGAACTGATGAGATAGATAAAAATTAATATCATAATGCTAGACTTAAACCCAACTGCAGATATTTATGTTGTGTTAAGGCACTAAAATGCACCAAAGGCAGACACTGCCAGACTGGATGACATGGCAAGACACTATTATAAACTGCCTGCAAGAACCCCACTTTATTTTTTTTAATAATTACTTTATTGTTTTTCAGTTACAGAATTCCACTTTAAATGTAAAGCACATACACACACACACATACATAAGAAATGTTACCTGAGATAAAGATGGACATGTCATAGTAATAAAAAGGTCAGTTTCTCAAAAAGACACTACAAATCCAAAGCGTGTAGGCACCTAACAAAAGAACTTTGAAATATATGAAGCAAAATCCGGATTGCCAATATTTTGTTATATATTTTAGTATCTATGTTCATCAATGATATTGGCCTGGAGTTTTCTTTATTTGTGTCTTTATCTGGTTTTGGAATAGGATGATATTGGCCTCTTAAAAAGAGTTTGGGAATCTTCCCTCTTGGATTTTTTGGAATAGTTTAAGAAGGATAGGAATTAGCTCTTCCATAAACATTTGGTAAAAATCTCCTAGAAAGCCATCCAGTCCAGAGATTTTGTGTGCTGGGAGTTTTTTTTATTACTGCTTCAATTTCACTAGCTGTTATTAGTCTATTTAGGCTTTCTGCTCCTTCTTGACTCAGTTTTGGAGAATTACATGTTTCTAGAAATTTGCCCATTTTGCCCAGGTCTTTAAATTTCTGGGCATATAGTTGTAATAATTTCTTACAATCCTTTGTATTTCTGTGGTATCAGTTGTAATTTCTCCTCTTTCATTTCTAATTGTATTTATTTGGGTCCTCTCTTTTCCTTGATGAGTCTGGTTAAAGGCTTGTTGATTTTGTTTATCTTTTCAAAGAACCATCTCCTGGATTTATTGATCCTTTGAATTGTTCTTTTAGTCTCTATGTCATTTAACTCTGCTCTGATCTTGGTTATTTCCTTCCTTCTGCTCGCTTTGGGCTTTGTTTGTTGTTGTTCCTCTAGTTTTTGTAGCTGTTGGGTTAGGTTGTTTACGTGAAATTTTTCTCTTTTTTTACATATGCCTGTATTGCTATAAACATCCCTCTCAGGACTGCCTTCATTGTGTCTCATAGGTTCTGGGCTGTTGTGATCATTTTCATTTACTTCCAAAAACTTTTTGATTTCTTCCTTGATCTCATTGTTTATCCACTCATTGTTTAATAATATGTTATTCAGTCTCTATAGATTTGATGGTTTTTGAGTTTTTTCCTTGTAGATTGGTTTCTAGTTTCAAGCCATTGTGATCGGAGAAAATGCTTGATATGATTTAAATTTTCTTGACTTTGTTGAGGCTTGTTTTGTGTCCTGTCATGTGTTCTATCTTTGACAATGTTCCATATGCATTTGAAAAGAATGTATATTTTTCTTCTTTGGGGTGAAAGGTACTTTATATATCAGTTAAGTCAACTTGATCTAGACAGAGGGGTGTCCAACCTTTTGGTGTCTCTGGGCCACCCTGGAAGAATAAGAGTTGTCTTGAGCCACACATTAAAAACACAAACACTAATGAAAACTGATGAACAAATGAAAAGGTTTTAAGTAAATTTATGATTTTTTATTTGGCCACATTCATAGCCATCCTGGGCCCTACAGCCCACAGGATGCAGGTTGGATACCTTAACAGAGTGTTGTTCAGTGCCACAATCTTTTTGATTCTTTGGACAATCTGTCCTTTGTTGACAGTGGGGTTTTAAAATCCCCTATAATAAGTGTGTTTCTGTCTATATCTTTCTTGAAGTCCTCCAAGATTTTCCTTGTATATTTGGTTGCTCCTACGTTCAATTCAAAGGAACCTATGCACCCTAATGTTCATAGCAGAACAATTTACAATAGCTAAGTGCTGGAAGCAACCTAAGTGCCCATCAGTAAATGAATGGATCAAAAAAACTGTGGTACATTTACACAATGGAATACTCTGCAGCAGAAAGAAAGAAGGAACTCCTACCCTTTCCAACAGCATGGATGGAACTGGAGAGTATTATGCTAAATGAAATAAGCCAGATGATGAGAGACAAATACCATATGACCTCACCTATAAATGGAACTTAATCAACAAAACAAACAATCAAGCAAAAATGAAGAACAAACTAACAGTGACCAGAGGGGAGAAGGTAGGGGGATAACGGGGGAAAGAAAGGGAAGGGACAAGTCAAAGAGCATGTATAGAGGACCCATGGGTTGGGACCAATGGGGTGGGAATTGACTAAGGGTGGGAGGGCAGGGCAGGGGAGAGCAACAGGGAAAAAGTTGGACAACTATAATTGAACAATTGTTAAAAAAGAAAAAAAAATTATTGGGGTGACATTTGTTAACAGCACCATATATGTTTAAAGTGCACATTTCTATGATGCTAGATATGTGTAATGCACTGTGTGCCCACCACTGAAAGTCATAACTTCAATAACTGGCACAAGAAGAAATAGAAAATGTGAATTTATCTATTAATAAAATTGGATTTGTAATTAAAAACCTTCCCACTACGGAAACCTTAGCTTACTAATGAATTCTATGAAACACTTAAGGAAGAAATTATATACCATGACCAAGTGGGGTTTAACTCAGGAATGAAAATTTGGTTTAACTTTTAAAAAATCAATTAATATAATTTGTCATCTCAAAAAGACTAAAAGAGAAAAAGCTTACGTTCATCTTAGTAAAAGTGGTATATGACAAAATTCAAACTCTTCAGAATGTAGAATTAGAGGGAAATTTTCTTGGCCAGAAAAAGGGTATCTACAAAAAAACAATATTCAACATCATAATAAATGTTAAAAGACTGAAATGTTATCCTTTTTTTCCTCTCATCATTTTTGTTCAACACTTAATGGACTCCAAGACAGTACAATAAAGCATAAAAAAAAAACAAAATTGTTTAGGGGTAGGAAAGGAATGCGTATAACTATCTCTGCAGATGCCATAGGTGTGTATGTAAACTATCTTGAGGAAACTACAAACAGTCACTAAAATTAATATTTGGCAATAAACTAAACATGCCCAAGATCTGTACACTGATAAATCACCTGATGTTGCTGAAAGAAATGAAATATCCACAGAAGTGAAGAGATATACCACTATAAGACTAAATGGTGTTCATATGTCAATTCTTCTCAAATCTATAAATGAATCATTGTAATCCAGGCAAAATTCCAGGAATCTTTTATTTTTATAGAAATCAGCAAGGTACCTCTAAAATTTACTTTAAAGTTCGAAGAACACGGAATACCCAGAACAATTTGGTAGAAAAATAACAAATTTAAAAGACATACACACTTGATTTTAAGATTTTCTTGAAAAGTAATAATAATCAAGAAAGGGAGGAATTGACATAAAACTGATTTACAAATTAATGAAACAGAAGTGAGTCCAGAAATAGGCCTGCATATATAGAATCAATTAGTTTCTCATGACAATGCCAAAAATTTAATGGGGAAAGTAGTATTTGGACTAATAGTGTTGTTTTACGTGGATATTCATGTTTACTAAAACTGAAAATATTGACAACACCAAGTATTTTCAGGGATGTAAAACAGCTGGAAATTTCATACATTACTGGTGGAGATATAAAATTATATAATTATAATGGTATGCCAGATTTTCATACAGTTAAATGTTACCTCACCTGTTTGGGTTATTCCACTTCTAGTTACTTACCCAGGAAAACAAATGTCTATAAAAAACTTGTCCATGAATGTACAAAGCAGTTTTTTTCGTAGTAACTTAAAGCTGAAAACAAACCAAATGTCCAACAGCTAACTAATGACTGGATAAACAAATTTTGACTTATCCATGTATTAAAATACTACTTAACAACTAAAATGTATGAACTATTGATAACCCACAACATTGATAGATCTCATATATATTATGCTGAGAGAAAGAAACCAGATTCAAAAAGAGTACAAAATGTATTATTACATTTATGTAAGTCTAAAAATGGTAAAAGTAATCTAAAAAAATGCTTATTTTGGAATACCACTGTAAAAAGCTTGAACATTATTTCTTGTGGACATATGCAACAATTTCTCTCAGGAACATAATTGTTATTCTAGTCCATCATATTAGTGATCTTCAGATTATACAATATGTAATTATTTTCATTTGTGAGTTGATCCCAGTAGTTTTCTAAACTATTTATATCAATATAAAACTCCACCATTAGTTTAAGACTTCTCATCGACTGACATCCATGCCTTTAACTCGCATTTTTAGGTTTCTCAAAGCATCATATTTTGCCACTTTTTTAGCCATGAAATGGGATTTCATTATGGTCTAAATCTGCATTGACCCTGATTGCAATGATGAATGCATTCTCATATGTTTCTTGATTATTTACATTTCCTCTTCTTTTTGTTTATTTTTATGATTGCTTTTCTTAAAGATTTTTTAGAAGTTCTTTACCTAATCTTTTTGTCTTTTTAGTTATTTGTGTGACACATAACTTCTCCCAGGGTTGGTATGACCTTATCTTATTGTATCCTTTCTTGAAAATAAATTGTTCATGTTAATGCAGTCAAATGTATTAATAATTTCTCATGCACAACAACTTTTATGTCTTGTTTGAAAAATTAATTATTCCCTACAACAAGGACATAAAAACATTTTCCTATGTATATTTGTACAAGAGTTTCCAATGGCATCAGCATCTAAGTAGCAGACTAAGGAAAAGTGAAAATGGGGAATTATGAGAAAGGTGGGATACACCTGGATGATGTTTGGTACATCATTCTTTCCATGTTCTATTGGCCAGAACTCAATCACATGCCCTTATCTGAGGGCTGCCGGAAAATGGGGTCTAATTACATGCCCAGAAAGAAAGGGAAATGTAATTTTTGAAAACTTAGCTAGTTGTTCTTCTGATGAACATTTCCATTCTTCCACATACTGAATGCACTCACCCCGCCCCCAAGAAAGACAAATCACATCCCGCCTGTTTTTCTTAATATTTTTAATTTCTTTTTTAATTGTTCCAGTACAGTTTTCTGCCTTTCCCCCCAGCCCTCCCCACCTCCCTCCCGTCTCCACCCTCCCGTCATTGTCCATGTGTCCTCTATAATTGCTCCTGCAAACCATCTGTTCTTAAGTGCAAGATTCCCAGATCTCCATTAGGTTCAGATATGAATCATATGGATTCTGTAACATATAAATTTAAAAGATAATGATGTGGCCTCACACAAAGATGGAACAGGAATCAATTACCCACTGTTGAAATGTGTTTTGAGAAGTATTCCTTTCACTGAGGCTGTACAGATTTTGTAGCTCAAATTCCTGTTGGTATACATTTGAAAGTCTAAAATTTCTTTTAAGGGGCAAATACTAAAAGATGTGTTATCATAAATTCAGACTCTTGGTTTCCTCAGCATTGCAGTCATCTCAGAAATCTAATGGGCTTCTGATCTATTTGCTTCCACTCAATTCCATGTACTAGTAACTTTGTTCAAAGTTATTCCTTAGAAATAACAGATAAATCCTCATGCCTCTTTTACACAATGTGGTGGCAGCTACCTTGAAATCATAAAGTTTGGTTGGGAAGACCAAAACTCTTAGCTTAGCCATAGGATTGCTCCTGTTACTCTATGTTTTTTTTTTCTTATTTCCTACTATTTGGGATTTAGAAAAATTTATATTTTCCAACTGTATCAAATATGTATTGCCACAACAATGTGGCAAAAAACAAAACACTCCAAAATTTAGCAGCCTAAATCAACAAACATTTATTATTCATCACAAGACTAATTGGTTGTGTGATTCTGATTTGGCTCCAACTGGGCTGATTTCAGCTGAACTTACTCATGACCATGTCAGCTGTGGGTGGGGTCCACTGGAGGCTGGTGGGTCTGATACGTCCTCTGCCCAGATGATATGACTCTGCTCCATACGATCTCTCATTTTCTAGCAGGCTAACAGATTTGCTGTAAGATCCAAGTTTAAAGGCAAGGGTTCAAGAAAAAATATACAAAGTATACAAATCCTCCTAAAGCTATATGATGAAAGCAAGTCATAAGGCAACCCAGATTTCAAGCACTAGTTAGAAGACCATCTTCTAATGGTAATATCCTGCAAAGATTACACGGTCAAGGGTGTACCTATAGACAGTGATGGAGGATTGAGGGCTTTTTTGCAATTAATCTGCTCTACCAACCAAGATACCACATTTTCCAGTCTTTATATTCTCATTAATTCTGCTGACAATCCAGCCAGTATTTTTCTGAGTGCATTTACTTTTTGTCTAATACTTTAATAATGAAGCTAATGGAAATTCACACACTTAACACTCTATTTTCTAATTTTGTCACAATGCTCTATATTTGGATTACCTTTCCAAGTTATCAAAGATGAAAGTTTTACCAAATGTTTTGTCACTGAATAATTGGGTCCTCATATTCTCATCTTTGCGGTATCACACCCGCACCCTTATATTCCCAACCATTTCAAATATTTTACAACTTGTTATGGCAGTGATCCATTTCCAAATACCAATTTCTATGTTGGTAAGATCTTGCTAGCAGGTATAACAAATAAAACTTCAAATATTAATATCTTAGCCAGATAAATATTTATATATCATTCATGTAGTATCCAAAAATTGTTATTTATTGTCATTGATGAGGTAGTCATTCACACTTTCCACAAAGCAGTTATTCAAAGGCCTACTATGTGTAATCTCCAATCTCTGACTTCCAAAGTTGCCCTGGGCATTGATATGAACCTAGCAAACAGAAAGACAGAGCAGAGGATCACAGATTTCTGGGTCAATTTCATGGCCAGAAATCAACATCATGGTCATGCCTAATTGAATATAAATAAAGTAAATGTGTTCCCAGGAGAAAAAATAAATGAATTTGATAAGAGCTTAGCTTTCCAGTCTTTGCTATACTTCCATTTGTTTGGAAAATTATACTCTGCTTATCTACCCTTTTTTTTTTTATATGAAATGTCAAAAAGAACATTTAATCAGAAAAAATACATTCAGAATGCAAAGGTCTTTTCTATAGTAAATAATTCTGAAAGAGGTTACTATTGTTAGCTACTTTCTGATTTAAAAAAAAAAAAAAAGAACAAAAACCTTGTCCAGAATATTCATAAAAGCAGTACAGTGTGCATGTCACTGTTCACTAATAATTCTCTCATATTAGTACCCGTGCACGGCCTGACAGTCATTCTAGTGGTGCAGACCTGTCTATTCCATCCCAGGCTTCCTGTTTTTCACCATTTGCCATCACAAATATTACCAGTTTCTCCAAATGCTTAATGTAATTTGATGCCCTATCTCCATTTTTCCCCTTAATTCTAGTAAAATATATCTCAGTCATTTGACACACTCGACTTGCATTTATGTCTCTCCGGGTATTGTATCTCATACCCAATAGTTTAGCACTTCCCAGCATCATTCTATCATTTATTCAATGTATAGAAATATCACAGCTTTTTAAGGATTTAAAATATATACATATGAGGTGTTCACTTTTATAACGAAGATGAGAATAAGCTGTAGCTGACTGAAGTTACCACCAAACTGACTGATGTATCTGATTAATGGCTTTTCTTTTTTACAGTAAACTTTTTTGAACTGCCAATGAGAATATTAATGCTGTGGCAGAGTGAACCGTAGGTCTTCAGCACTTCATTGAGGATTGATATTTCTCATTGTTCAAAATGAGAGCTATAGAGGAAGGACTATTCATAGTTTATTGGTTCCACTTTGGTTGTACAACAAGATTTCTAGTATGCTGTTTTCCCAGCTAGACATTGGTCAAATCTCCATTCTTGTATCTATTAGATGTGCGACTATGGCATTTTTTGTTTAATTACTTTATTGTTCTTCAATTACAGTTGTCTGCATTTTCTCCCCTCCCCTGCTTATCTATTCTTTTAATGGTTACCCTATTGATATTCTCATATATTTTTTAAACTCTAAAGTTCATCTATATCTTAAACATCCTTCCTCAAAATAAAAGAACTTTAGGATATTTAAATTCTATTCACTGCTATTTAATTACATGGTCCTCTTGATGGGTAATTTAGTTTCTTCTCTTTTTATATGTTCACTCCATTATTGTTGTTACAATTATTTGTATAGTTTTTTGTAGATCTGATGATGTCTTTATTTCCTTTTCCTTTCTAAAAGATAATTTACTATATACAAAAATCTAATTTTTGCCCTGGCTGGTGTAACTCAGTGGATTGAGCGCGAGCTGGGAACCAAAGAGTTGCCGGTTTCATTCCCAGTCAGGGCACATGCCTGGGTTGCAGGCCAGGTCTCCAGTGAGGGCCATGTGAGAGGCAACCATACATTGCTGTTTCTTTCCCTCTCTGTCTCCCTCCCTTCCCCTCTCTCTAAAAAGAAAATAAAATATTTTTTTAAAAAATCTAATTTTATCAGTTTTTTTTCCCTCTAAAACCATTGGACATAACTATTCCAACATCTCATGCTTTCATTGTTGCTGTTAGAAAGCCAATGGATATTCAAATCATCGTACTTTTTTATAATTTTTTTAAGATTATTTATTTATTATTAGAGAGAGGGGAAGGGAGGGAGAAAAAGAGGGAGAGAAACAGCAGTGTATGGTTGCCTCTCACATGGCCCTCACTGGGGACCTGGCTTGCAACCCAGGCATGTGCCCTGACTGGGAATTGAACCAGGACCCTTTAGTTCCCAGCCCGCGCTCAATCCACTGAGCTATACTAGCCAGGGCCAAATCATTGTACTTTTGTAAATGATCTGTCTTCCCTCTCTGGCTACTAGTACATTGTGTCCATGTTTTACAGTCTTAGTCATGTGTACTACATACAAATGCTCTCAATAACCCATTCCATGGTGAAAAATATTGTTAAATCAAAAATGTATTTAACACACCTGATCTACTGAACATCATAGCTTAGCCTACTTTAAACCTGCTCATAACACAATATACAAAAAGTGCTAGCAAAATAGTACATTGTAGAGTACCAGTCATTTATTCTCATGACTGTGTGCCTGACTGAGAGCTGCAGTTCACGGCTGATGCCCAGCTCATGACAGAATATGGTACTGCATATCGCCAGCCTGGGAAATGATAAAAATACAAAATTTGAAGGAGGGTTTCTTCTAAATGTGTATTGCTTTTGCACCATTGTAAAGTCAAAAAATCATTGTAAGTAGAACCATGGTAAGCCAGAGACCATCAGCATTGTTTCTTGTATTTAAGGATTTACGTCCTTCATCATCTCAGAGAAATTGCGTGCCATTTCTTTTTAGATATGACATAATCTTAGACTCTCACTTTTTTCTCTCTCTGCCTCTTCCTTTTTCTGCCTCAGTGGTGCTTCATTTTGAATAATGAACTCTATCCATCACTTTTAGAAAATATATTATTTGACAATGTCTAATTTAATGTTTAAGTCATCCATTAAGTCTTGTATTTAGGCTTTTTTAGTTTTAATTATAAATTTCTTTTAATTTTAATCTGCACAGTTACTTTAACAGTCATATCTTTCTTGTCATTTTTTTAATCCATGGTCATTTTTATTCCAAAGTTTACTGCTATTAACATTTAACATAAAGTTACGGTTTTATATGTATTATATAATTCCAAAATGGCCAGATAAGAATAATAATTATCAGCCCTGGCTGGTGTAGCTCAGTGGATTGAGCGCGGGCTGGGAACCAGACGATCCCGGTTCGATTCCCGGTCAGGGCACATGCCTGGGTTGCAGTCCGGGTCCCCTGTGAGGGCCATGTGAGAGGCAACCATACATTGCTGTTTCTCTCCCTCTCTGTCTCCCTCCCTTCTCCTCTCTCTAAAAATAAATAAATAAAATCTTTTAAAAAAAAAAGAAGAAGAATTATCAATTGGAATGGCTAAATTAAAAATTCAAATTCCACCACTAAAAGACAAAAATTTTCAGATTGAATCAAAAGTTACAACTATTTACCAGTTATTGTAATTATATCAAAACAAGGTGACATATCACCAAAAAAAAAAAAAAGGAAAAATAAGGGATAAATAGGATAAAATATTATTTAAAGCAAAAATATCACTAAATTAGATGGAAGATCATTTTATTTTGATAAAATTAAAACTCTAAAAATATATTAACTTTTATAAACATTTATTTTTAGAGTTAATCAAAATACAAACTAAAAAATATACAAGACAATACTAGTGGTAATAACAGTGGAAAATTTAACACACCTCTCAGCCCAACAGATCAACTAGGACAAAAATTAAAAAGTATATAAAGCAGTAGTTTTCCACTATGCTCTGTGGAGGGAAAGGAGGGAAACTCTAGGACCCTCATTCCTACTTTAATAAGACTAGCTTTGCTTTTGACTATTGTTTTCTTTTTAATTTTCTTTTTTTATGCACAAATTTTTCATAAGATATTTATTTGATAAAAGTTAAATTACTTAAAATTATGAAAACTAATAAAATAGCATTAGAATTAAATATTAACAAAACTGTTTAAAATCTAATTTTTAACTTTTTAAGCTCTTTTTTTCCCAATAGACACATAACTCACAAAAACTGATTCCTTTAGTTACAAAGAGTGATTCAACAAGTTCCAAAAATATGAAATTATACAAGTCACTATTTCTACATATCAAAATATATGGCATATGTCTTCATCTATAAAAAGAAAAAGCTCTGATTAAAAAGAAAAAGACAGTTACTTGGAACACCATTCAGTAACCAAAAAGCTGTTGGTTCAGTTCCTGGTGAGGACACATACCTAGACTGAGGTTCCATCCACAGCCGTGGTGGGTGTGATCCCTCCCTGGTCTGGGCACCTTCTGAAAGCAGCCAATCACTGTTTCTCTCTTACATCAACATTTCTCTCTCCCCCTTCCTTTCTCCCTTCATCTCTCTCTAAAAGAAATGAAAATGGAGCTCCACTGGGATCATCGGTTAGCTCATAGTACTTACCACAAATGAAAAAATGTCTTTGAGCGAGGACTAAAAAAAAAAGAAAAAGAAAAATATAGTAATATATGCTTGTATTATTTACCATAAATAATAACTATATCAATTATTAAGCTCCATAAGTCAAAATGATATAAATTTGCCAATCAATAAAGATGACTAAATTAAAAACAGAGTAGTTAATTAACACAAAAAAGTAAAATTCAAAATGCTTATTTTAAAGACCAATAAAAAAGACAAATCTCTGACAAGGCTAATCATTAAAAACCATTACAGCTAACATTTATTGAATGCTCACTATTCACCATATATTTTGGCAAGTAATTTATAAGAACTTAATTCACTCAATCTTCAAAACAATAGTACATAAATCATTTATGCATCTATTTCATAAGCATTTATTAAGTACTCACTATAAACCTAGGACTCTATGAGACAGTATGCACATACTGCTGAACAAGAGAAATGATGCCACTGTCCTCAAGATATTTGCATTTTGAGGGAACAAATAAATATCTTCATTAAACAAAATTTACAACTTAGAAAATTGTTCTAAGGTCACATTGCATTTTTGTGTCCAACTTGTACTTGCTCCTAAACTGTATTCCTTCAAGGCCCATGCTATTAAGCAAACATGCAATGCTAATAGTAATAATAATAATAATAATAATAATAATAATAGATTTAAATAGTTACAATTTATGTAACTCATTCCTGAAACAGAAATTATGGATAAAATGGTTGATTTTCTATGGAAACATAAATTGACAAAATTGACACAGCAGATATTTGAACATAACACAATTATAAGAAAACAGAAGAAATTGAAAACACTGTAAAAAATAACTTTATTATGGTAGTAAACCCAGGTGACTTTTTGGAGGAGTCTTGTTAATATTCTAAAGAATATATAATTTCTCTACTATTTAAGCTATCAAAATAGGAGATGGAAGTACTCTATCATGTTTACCAAGCTATTATCCATCACTGTGATACGTAATTTATCAAAGCTAGCTTGTAAACCAACCACCCACTCACTAACATGTTAGTACACACTCCCACACCAGCAAACCCAATAAACAACAGACAATCTCACCTTTGAATACCGATGCAAAAATCCTAAATTTAAAATAGTCACAAATCATTTCTCATGTGCAACAAGGTCTGTCCAGAAAGTATCCAGCCTTGTCATATGAAAAATAGAGATATTTATTGAAGATACAAGAAACATTGTACATAGGACAATGATACCTCAGTCCCCTTCAAAGTAGGCACCTTGGGACCTCACACAATTCTCCCAATCGCCATCAGCTTCCCCATTGTATTTTACTGAATTTCATCGACAGTCTGAAATCTCTTCCTTTCAAAGGTGATTTTAATTTTGGGAAAAGACAGAAGTCATAGGGCACCAAATATAGGCTGTAGGAGGGCTGAGACTTGATGCATGAGTGGGTGTGTTGTCATGATGAAGTGCCAATCACCAGTTGCCCATAGCTGCGGCCTTCTGAATCACCTGGATAGTTCCTATGGAGGAATGTCCAAGCTTAAAGCAAAATTTGATGCAGATTCATTCCTCTACTCATTCAATCATTTTGCACGTGATGGTCACACAGCACACGTGCTAACCCAACCACTCCCAACGCTTAATACAGTGAAGTCATCATTGTCCCTGCTTGCACATTCCAGTCCTCTCTCCTTGGCTGCCAGGTTACACCATGCCACACAAACTTAAGTTCTGAACTTAAGGGTTATTCCAAAATGCAAGGTTCAGTCTTCATGGATGTTGTATATATGTACCTAAATTATCAAGCAAAAACTGTCAACTCAAATCCAGCAATTTCAGTTTACGTTTCATTCCTAAGGAATAAATCAGAAAGATGTTAAAAAATATACATGGTCTTTATCATAACATTGGTTATAATAGTGAACATTGCTATCATTTCTATACAGAAAATTAGTGGGAAAATATCCTATCCTTAGTAATTATAATCTGTTACAAGAGATGTGAGTAGTACACACAAAGCACTTTGTTACTTAAAAGAGAAAAAAATCCCAGCAGACTACACAAGTAAGGAAAGACTGCTGAAGGGGAGGAGGCATTTAGGACAGATCTCAAAGGACGGTGAGATTTTAACAGACATGATTGGAAACGCACAGAGATGTCTTTCTGTGTCAGGAACTATGGGAATGAAATACTGAGAAATCAAACTGAAAAAGTAGAGTAGGTCCAGACCATAAAATACATTGAGTAATGTATTTTACTCTTAGAGAGAGTAATAAATAATCAACAGAATAGAACTGAGAAGCCTGAGACAGGTTCAAGCATGTGAGAACCAATTATATGGCAAACACAACACTACAAATATTGTAGGAGAGGGAGTTTTAATGATGCTGAAATAATTAGTTGCATTCCTTATCTCACACCAAAAACATGAATATAGTACAGACAGATTAAAGATCCAATCTTTTAAGAATAATTTTAAAAATATTGCTAGAAATACTGTAGAAAATATAGACATAAACTTAGGTTTACAGATAAATTTATAAACAAATAAAATTTCAAAGTCATGAAGAAAACCACAGATACATTTGTTTCCACCAAAAATGTTTATAAAATTTTATCACAGAATTTTACTTAGAAACAAGGTTTGATGGTTCTAACACACACAGCACTCTGAGAAATTAATTAAACAGTGCAAACAAGCAAACAGAAAAATCAGAAAAGTAACATAAGCAAATATTTCAGAAAAGCAGGTGCAAATGGTCAATAAATTATGAAAAGATGTGCAACCTTCTTGATATTCAGAGAAATATTAATTAAAATAGCAAATGCCATTTCTTACTTTTCAATACTGACAAAAATTAAACAGATTAATCACATAAAATGATGGCAAGGATACGTGGAAACAGTCTCACATATTACTGATAGGTGTGGAAAGTGCCACTATATTATTGAAAAACAATCTGGCAGTGCTTATTAAAATGAAAAATATACATGCCCTTTGATCCATCAATTCTACTTTTGGGAATGTCTGCTGAAAATAAAAAAACATAGAATTCATAGTACATGATATATGTGCACTGTTGTTTGTAGTAATATTGTTTCTTGCGGCAAAATAAGAAAGCAAAACAAAACAAAACTTAGACAATGCTAAATGTTTAACTATAGGGAATGCTTGATTAAATTCTGATACATCTATAGTGGACTAATATGCAGCTGTTAACTAGAATAAGCCATGTGTTGATCTTGGATTTGGTCTTTTCATAATAATAAATATGAACTATATGAGTTACATTTTTAAACAAGACATAAACAACTTATATGTGTATATATGTATCATAGAGACAAAGTGAGAGATTACATGCAAAGCGCACTTATTGTTGCAGAAAGAAGATATTTTCAGGAGTGGGGATAAAAGAGTTCTTAATTCACTTAGTTTATGAGTCTTGTTCAGTTCCTGGCAATAAGTACATATTACTTTGTAATTTCACCAAATTACTTTTACCATTTAAGCAATTTCACAAAGTTTTTAAAAATAAAGTATGTATTAACATACATAAAATACTGTTTTTTATTTGCTTTCCTGAAATACGAAAGAAAGGTAATTGTCTCCCTTGTAATCTAACTACTTACTTATCAAAATCTGCATGTGAAGGAAAATATATCAAACAGCTTATGGCCCTTAATTGTGATTACACTTTATTGCACTCAGCCTATTAAGGGCTTAAATTACCAGATAACAGAATCTATGTTCCTAATAGTGGAAAGTGTATTAACAATATTTTTGTTCCTCATTGTAGCCCAGTTCCAACAATCACATGGATGAAGGTTAATGGTTATATTCCCAGTAAGGCACGTCTGCGGAAATCTCAAGCAGTGCTGGAAATACCCAACGTGCAGCTGGACGACGCAGGAGTATATGAGTGTAGAGCTGAAAACTCACGTGGAAAAAATTCCTTTCGTGGACAATTACAAGTATACAGTAAGTGGTGTCAGCAAAGCGTGATGCCCTAGTTTCAAGAGCCAAACTGAAAATGCAAACTACTTCGAACTAAATATTGGTTTTTAGGCACATAAAAACCAAGTAATAATTTATAATAATACTTCTTTGATATGATAAGGAATCATGTAAAATTACCATACACAGAGAAATGCTTTAAATTAAAAATGTATGGGTAATTATCAAGTTCTTTGTACAGCACAGAGAGTTGATATTTGTAGAAATGAGATGTTTTTCTGGGTAAGTTAAGAATGCTTAGTAACTTAATGCTGCCCTAGGCTTGAACAGGAGTCACAATCTATTGTCCATAAACAAAATCCTTTTCAGCACTTTTTTGGTAAATAAAATTTTATTGGAACACGGCCACATTCCTTTGTTTACATATTATCTATGGAAGTTTTGGCACTGCTACAACAGAACTGAATAGTTGGGAAGGAGACCAGATAATGCAAAGCCTGAATTTTCTATCTGGTCCTTTAAAAAAAAAACAAACACTGACCCCTAGCTTAAATTCCTACTTTTATAAGATAAATAGTCTTTACAGCCTGCAAGTGTTTATATTGTCCAAAATGCCAAAGAGCCAACCAGGTCGTGTGTAAGAATTTAGAAAACCTACTTAAAAATATCTACAGTCTCCTCTTCACCTCCGGGGATCACAAATTGAAACTGTTTTCATTGTTGCTTTTATAATATGCATTATACATAATGGGTAAGTGATATTATTCTTATGTCCCAAGTGAGGAGATTAAAAGATAGAGGAATAATAATCCAGAACATTGATATAAGCATATATACAGATGCTTCCAATATGAATTATCCAAATTGCTTATTCAGCCACGCAACTACGACTGTCACTGTATCTCAAGACCAGTCATCCTAAGCACCTTAACATTCTTCCCAGGGATGCTTAAAGAGTATTTTAAAATATTAATACCTGAATTCAATCTGTTTTTCTTTCTTTATCTCTACCAATGGGCCACTTTTAGGAATTCAGTACTCCAACCAAATTGACTATGCACATTTTATTCATTCATTCACTTATTTAATTAATGTTTACTAAGTGCTTATTACTGACTGCTCTATCTGCTAGCAACAGAGCTTTGAAGAAACTCATGGCCCACTGGATTGGATGAAAACCAAACCTCACATTAGAACAGAGCATACTCTTTGCTGTGACAAAGGCATGTACAAAGGATTGTGGGAGCATAGTCTACTTCATTTTACTGGGATGATTTAGGGAAAGTTTCCAGAGGATTTGTACCTTAAAGGCTAAACAGGGGAAAGCATCCTGGAAAAAGGATACATGAGTAATTTAGAAGTTTGTGAGACTGAATGCCAGCACTGATTTGGTTATCCTTAGGCCACGGATATTATATTTGGATGAAATCTTTACTGATAAAAATCTGATAGCTAAAGATAAGTGTTCAACCAGTATTTTGCTACTTGAACCACACCCCCAACAAAAAATGGGCTGAGTGTCTGTTACTCTTAAGACTATTTGGGAAAAGTCCCAGATCTGTATTGTGAAGAATTGTTCACACCTAAATAAGAATTAGATTTATAATCTGGGACAGAAGCACTTACAGGACACTAATCTTGTCCCCCTCCCCATCCCAGATATTTCATTCATAAGCAGTAGCAAATATTGCAAAAGAAAAGGTAGAAAAATTTTCTTTCACTCAATAGTGCCAGTGTATCTTCTGGTGAGAAGGCATGCTACTAAGAAACCACTCTGAGCTCTCCTTGTCATCCACAATTAGACATCTGCGGCAGGCCAGCGGGGCTGCCAATACACGGTGCCTCTGGTCAGAGTGGAACAGCATCTGGGTTTAAGGGCCATATGTCTCTTAAACCGTTCATACCCTAAAATGGGTGACTTGACAAAAGCTAAATAAAACAAGTTACTAGCTTTTTTATTTTTTAAATTGGGGGGCAGTATAATAGGTGATTTTTACTTGTAAAATTGTTGGTAGCGTGAACTTTAATATTTTGATTGCATTTCTGTATCATCCACTGAATTTTCAGCTAACAGCAAACACACATCGTGGCATATGTATCTTTGCATTCTCAGTGCTAAGCATTGCACCAATAGTGATGTCCAATAAATATCTGAAGAAGGGAAAGCAGGAATTATTTCTTTTTCAGTTAATTGATCACTTGTTGATTCCTAGAACAAATTCATTTTGGAATAAGGACTCTAAATTGGGCAAAACATTACTTTGATTTCTAGAGTTTTTCTTTTTTAGATGATTAGTTTATAATTTAATAGCTTTTTCTTTCCTAATTTTTCATTTTAATAATTTATAAAGATCTTTTCCCAGTTTATTTTCACACCTACAAGCTCTATATCCCGGCACTGGTCCTGGTGTATACATTTATACATGATCAATATAACTAATCTCCTGTAATCAACTATCAGACATGCTGGGGCAAAATAGGTTTACTGTTGTTCATATAAAAATAATTCAATAGCCCTGGCTGGTGTAGCTCAGTGGATTGAGTACTGGCCTGAAAACCTAAGGGTTGCCAGTTCAATTCCCAGTCAGGGCACATGCCTGGGTTGCAGGCTAGGTCCCCAGCAGGGGTACATGAGAGGCAACCACACATTGATGTTTCTTTCCCTCTCTTTCTCCTTTGCCTCCTCTCTCTCTAAAAATAAACAAATAAATATCTAAAAAAAATTTTTAAATGATGCAATAATTTGTAAACAATAAAACAAGAATAAACTGTGTTTCATGTACTCACAACGGTAAACTTCCTTTCACCCCACCCAGTATAGAGCAATGCTACGTCTAAAGTAAATATGCATATCATGTCCGCTGTGCTCTTGATGATCTCACTTTCTAGCTGGGGTGTCAAACAATAGCTAAAAAATTCAATTAACAGTTTGTCAGCAACAGAAGAGAGGTAATAAATTACTCTGTGATTATTTTCCAAGTGAATAAGAACTATAGATGTCTGGAAAAGATGCAGATGACTCCTCTTTAAGGTTAGGATTAATTATCTTTATATTACTGAGAAAAATCTTGAATTATGAGAATTTAGAGAGACAGAGGAGAGAAGTCCAATATTCCATGTGGACTGAACAGTCTGAAGAAGATGCATGGTATGCATGAGAGACCTCTAATCTGTCCACTTGGATTACAGGGATCACGTATAGTTATGAAGTTGTCAGGCAAAGTAGAGTTGGAAAGGTTACAGAAAGTCCAAATGAGAAAGCAGAGTTTAAGGTTTCTTTTGCATCTGACTATTTCTATGAGTATTTTCTTGCATATGACTACAAAGAGACTGATTTTGGAAGCCAGGCACAAAAAATCAGGATCAGTATTTGAAGCTCACCATGGTAGATTGTTGAGTGAAAACTTCTAGCTTTGAAGTTGAAACACAGGGCATATTCTCAAAGGCCTACAAATCCTAACTGTGCCAAGGTAAGTCTCCTTGAAGACCAAGCTATATATTGGCCAAAAGATCAATAACCTACTGAAAACAAAATTCCCAATTAGAGACAAGTTTGAAGGTAAAGCACCCTAGGTATCCAGTAATTGCTTTCAATTCACTTTTTTGAATATTTCGAAATGAGATGGGAGAAATATGCTCCCTAAAGTCAGAAGTATCTGACTTTGAAAGTGGTTTCTGTCCCTTACTGTGTGACCTCAGGTAAATTTCCTTAACTTTTCTGAGTCAAAAATTCCTGATTCATAAAATGAAACAACAGGATATGCTTAGCTTATAACAGTGTCTGTAATGATCAAAATATCATCACTGATTTTATATTCATGTATAATTACACACACACACACAGAGGAAATGAGAGTTCTGTGTAATAGAATGCTGTGCCTCACCCAAACACCGACAGTTACGTGAATTGATAAGAATTGTTAACTCAATTAATTTGTCCATAAGAACTGTGACTTTGGTTACGTGTTTGAGAAATGAATTCACCCCTGTTTGATGCGTATACTCTTACAGCTTACCCACACTGGGTAGAAAAACTGAATGATACTCAGTTAGACAGTGGAAGTCCTCTCCGATGGGAATGTAAAGCCACCGGGAAACCCAGACCCACATACCGATGGCTGAAGAATGGAGTGCCCCTCTTAACTCAGGTACTGTTGGTAGCTATTGACCTGCCTCCGCGTAGTTTTAGCAGTCTTTCACCTAGGACAAACTATACTCTTTTATTTTTATTGAAATCCATTTTTCACTTATGTTTTACAATATATTTGGAGTGAGGAACAACAAATATATAAACAATTTTTATTTTAATTACTTTTTTAAGTAATACATCATCTCTTTACACTTTATTAAATCCTATAAATTCATAGGAAAGTATCAGTGATTATCACGGACTCACTGCAATTTGTAACTGACTTTTAGATGTTATTGGCCTTGTTGCTGTCATTTTGCTGACGATGGAGATAACCCCAAACAGTGAAGTGACTTGCCCGGGATCACGTATCTATCTAGTAAGGGACATACGTGGAATAGAATCCTAGTCTTCTGTGTCCCGGGCAGGTTCTTCCTGTGGCATCCTGCTACCCATAGACTTAAACCTCTTTTTAGTAAAGCTACTGCATGTTTATAAAACAACTTTATATGTACTAGATTTGAAAATAAATCAATTATTTTTAATTTCAGAATAATGGTAATAATTTTAGCTAATTCCTTACTTTAAGCATCTGTGGCCTTTGCTGGAAAGAAGATAGGAAGGACATGTGTAAGTCAACATTCTGAACACGGGTTCTGCCCCGCGGCCTCTCCTCTACCATTTATCTCTTTGGGACTCAGTTGCTCCTTTGTAGAATGAAGAAATTAGACCAGATCATCCCTGCAGTCCCATCTAGCTCCAACATACCCTTATTCTAAAACCAGTTAGGCCAAAACAAATACAATTCCACACACAAAAAATAAATAAATAAAAACCAGACATGTAGACCTGTTAAAAAAAAAAAAAAAAAAAGCACAGAGTGTTGGGGTGGGAATCCTGAGGCATTGACTCATTGCCTCTTCCTCTCTCATGCTTTCGGGGATACCAGATAAACCTTGAGAAGGGATTATGCTGGCCATATAATCTACAAACAGCATCCAAGTAAAGTGAATTCTATAAATTCCGCTGGCAGATAATTCGTGCGCAAAGTGAATAGGTTGATTTTGAAAATGCTGTCAAATTAGTTGGCATCTCTGTTGATAGATAATCAAATTACTGCTCACTAACATGTAAAAAAACCTCTTTGCTTGGCATTAAGTAGACAAGACACCTTGTTGTTTAACAACATTTTATATTTAAAATTTGTCTTGAAATGTCCTCTTGGCCTCAGTTTACTTCAATTTGCACAGTTTTCTGTCATCTATATTGTCTCTTCTGATAATAAAGTTGACATTTTTTGACCAATAATTTTGTACAGAATCCAGCTATGGGGCAGTTTTTCTGTCTTATTTTGTTCGGAAGTGAAAGAAAAGGCAAATTTGGAGCAGATCAATGTAGTAAAAGGGTCCTCACTATGACCTTAGCTCTATTGAACCTTGACCCCACGGAGCTGTAGCCTCAGTCCTTTCTACCATGTGAACCCCTGCTTGTCCTTTAAACAATGATTCTAATAGAAGTTTCATCTGCTGATTAAACTTCACAAGCTCAACTAGTATATCAAACTAAAGCTGCTCTATTTAAAAACAAAACTACAAGTAAAACTCAGAAAAATAACTACAGAGAAATATATAATCTTTTCTAAGAAATAGTTATAATTTACATGAAATATTATAATATAATAATGAACGGTAAATGGTGTTCTAAGTTGTCAAATAATATTCAGCCACATGAATTGCAAGCTTTTCTCTCTCTCTTTCTTCTTTCTTTCTTTCTTCTCTTTTTTGGTCTAGGAGACGATAACCGTGGATTCTATATCTAACTTTTTTATTGCATTGCAGAGTAAGGTGGAGATGGTTAATGGAGTATTGATGATCCACAGCGTGAATCAGTCAGATGCTGGAATGTATCAGTGTTTGGCTGAAAATAAATATGGAGCCATTTATGCAAGTGCTGAGCTGAAAATTCTAGGTATGCAATTTCTAAATAAATAAATAGGAAAAAAGTGTTGCTTCTTTCCATGTTCTAATTCTTACTACCCTGGTTTTATGATGTGATTCTAAAAAACCCGATTTTATGACTTGAAGAACAATACTATGTCTTGCTGATATATATATGTATATATATTAAGCTTTAGGGGACAAGTTTATGTTGGGTACAGTTTGTTCCAGAACTTTTTTATAAGGTTTTTCTAACTTTAGTTTCAAACTTAAGAGGTTTACACAAGATGTTTGTTCTATGGCATTAAAAACATCATATAAGAAATATGTGTTAACTTTCAAGGAAGAATGTCTTGAATGTAGGGAATCAGAATGCAGACTTCAAGCATCCTGTCCCTGCTCCCTTAACAATGTTTAATATTTTTCCGAGCCGCTGCTACCTGCCAGTGGGCATGTGACTTCTGGAAGGCAGGACTCCACAGTAAAGCACCCTCTCATCATGGGCCATTGCCATTACCACCCTTACACAAAAGGGAAGCCCTCCTGAGCCAGGCGCAGCCATCTCATAGGCTCACACCCTTGATAAGAATGAAACTAGGACAGTAACACTGCTCACTATTTAATGCAGAAAAATTAAAGTCCAGTGAATAGCTACCCAGGTTGGGCATATTTGTGCAGCTGGAATGGATTTTACTTTTTCCCACTCTGTTGATTTCCTGAACTTTGGTTCTAGGATGTTTCTAATACAAAGAGAGATACTTAAGAGATCGTAATTCACTGTCTCCCAAAAGTGGGCAGGAGCTCAAGTGTACTTTCTATTTTCCACTTAAATTCCCAAAGCATGACATTAACAGAAACACACAAGCTATCAGGAATCACGGGACTTACTATAGACATAGCACCTAAATGTAACACACCATAAGTCAACCTATTGAATTATGAATGTTTGAACTTAAAATTTCTCTATATTGTAACTAAGTAATTCATGCAAAATAGATACAGGAGTCCATATTTCAGTGTCTTAAACTTGATCAATAAAACATTAATGTACTTTCTGCCCTGGTTGGTGTGGCTCAGTGGATTGAGCGCGGGTTGTGAACCAAAGGGTTGCTGGTTCGATTCCCAGTCAGGGCACATGCCTGGGTTGCAGGCCAGGTCCCCAGTGGGGGGTCACATGAGAGGCAATCACACATTGATGTTTCTCTCCTCCTTCTCCCTCCCCCCCTCTAAAAATAAAAATAAATAAATAAAATCTTAAAAAAAATAAAATATTAATGTACTTTCTTATCAGCCCACACTGCAACATTTCTGAGTTAAAAAGCTGATTCAGCCTTTCCCCAGTTAATTGCTTACTAAGAAACACTCATTCACTAGACATATTTTCAAAATAAATTTTTGTAAGTTCTATTCCAAGTAGGCAACCAAAAATGTTACCTGCAATTTCCTCATAAGTTTCTCCACTTTTCTTTCAAGTCCTTAACCCATCGCAAATGTATATATATCTTTTTTATGCTGCATACATATTTTAATGTCATTGTGCCATGCATTATATCACTATATGATGGACATAAAATGCTTATGAAATAATCACCAAATTGTCACAATGGCATAATATGTGTCTCAGATACAATATACTTGTAGATATATATTTCAGGTTCTCTTTTAGATTCAAGTGTTTCTCCTTTAAATTTCCTTTGATATCTGTGTCCTGTGTTCTTTTAGTCCAGTGTCTTCAACTACAGCTGCACAATGGATTTACCTGGGGAACTGCTATCAAAAGTATCTTGATAAAAATACAGTAAAATTAATATAAATGATCAGGCCTATGTGAATAATTGCAAACAATGAAATAGAACTTTTGATTGAAATTTAAGTGATTCCATTTCTTAAAAACTGCATTCCATTGTTTTACCATAGTAAAATATACATTAGTTAAGACTCACAGATAGGAAAGGGCTGACAGAATTCTCTTCCCCGCTGGTAACCTTCATTTTCCCATAAGAAACCCAAAACAGACTTTCTTTGCTGGTCCCTTCCCCTTTTGCCCAAGGTGCTTATTAGTCTTTTGCAATTACACTTTATCACCATAATTAAAGCATACCATTTTTAAAACAGCTTTTGCCTGTGGATCCCACATTCTATGAAACTATCACCTGCTAATAAAAAGAACAACCAATTAGAAAACTATTAATTAGTAAGTTAAATTCGAACTTAGTGCCTTTTACGTATGTATATATTGTATGATTTGATTAGAAATGTGTCTCAGAAGAAAAAGTTGCAAACCATTGATGTATCATATATTAAAGATTATTATCATTCTTCTGGTAGAACTAACATTGTCTTTCTAACAGCCTCAGCACCCACGTTTGCACTTAGTCAACTGAAGAAAACAGTCATTGTCACCAAAGGTCGGGAAGTCCTCATGGAGTGCAAACCCCAAGGCTCTCCAAAACCAACCATCACTTGGAAGAAGGGAGACAAAGCGATTAGAGAGAATAAAAGGTTAGAAGCTTGTTTTGTAATTCAAACTCTTAATGTCAAACTGTTTTGAAGTAGCAGATAATACACCAAAGCACACAAGAAAGAGTCTTGCAGTGATTGTGAAACATGTTTCATGAACTGATGGAAATATGGTCTTGTATATATAGTGATTAAAAAGAACCCAAAGTTCTACTTCAATATAGTGAGATTTCCTTACCTCTGTGGTGTTTCAGCATGAACTGGGAATTTCACCAGATTATGAGCAAAGCAAACACTTAAGTGAGTTAACTTTGGTTTTGATTTTGGGTCTGCAGATTTGAGGATGCCCAAGTTATCAATGAACAGTTTTAGAGACTGTGTTATCATTGCAATATATATCTATATTGATATTGATAGATAGATTCTAGATCTATATCGATATAGATAGATAGATTCTGGATCTTTTCAATAACCACTTTATGACAGAACACTTCCAAGTAATATCTGTGCCTATTTGCCTTCTTTTTTGTTTTTAATCATGTTGATACAAAATAGTACAGGATTATTTTCATCATCACAGGCAAGTGAGAAACGTGCAGAAGAATATATAATGTGTAAAGATTTCTCTTTGGTTAGTAAAGTCAAAGGGCATCACGGAAGCACAGAGGGGAAAAACAGATGAGAGAATCAGGACACTCCATCATGGTTTATGTGTGGCAAGTTCAAAAGTCCAGTTCTCTGCCAATAGTTACCACATTGGTATTGCAAATGGTAATTCAGCTTGGACAAAATATCCTCCTATATACTAAAATAACATTGCATGTGTTGTCTTAGAGTTTTGTTTTTTCCTTTAGTCTATAAATATGGAGTTTATACTTGGTTTTATATTTGTTGGGATGTAAGTAATCATATAATTAAATAATGTAATTCAGTATTAGGGGTCCATTTGAATAATCATTGAAGCAATTTTGAAATATTTTGAAAGATTTGAAAGATTTCTTTAAATATTTTTGTTTGCCATTCAAGTTGGAGAAACACTGATTTAAGTGGCCTGTGTCTGATGAGATAATTTGAGGAATAATTGGGTTTAATTCAGGCCCAAGAGTCTATGCTGCTTGCAAAGGGTATCACCAGGGATTGACATGGGTCATAGTGGACATCTTATTTTGAAAGAGAATTTATCTTTTTGTTTGGGGCAAAGGGCATGGAGCTGGGCAAAATCACCAACTGCCAGATCAGTGTTGCGTATGGTTGAACAGCATATGAATGAATTAAATTTTTTTATTGTTGCTCCTAAAAATACAAAAAACAAACTGGCACAAACCTTATGAAAGCAGAAGAAAAATATTTTGTATTGTAGAAGCAATTTACGTTGCCTGGTTATCGTTTTCTCTGAACATACTAAAATTTATGTGTGTGCACATGCTGGCAGACATGCCATGTCAGTGCAAGCTGTTCTGTTTGGGATGTTTGCTCGTGGGGGTCACGTGAGCCCAATCCTACTGATCTCAGCTCGTTCTAGAAAGGTCCTCATCCACTCTTCACGGATATCTCACTGTGAGTTTAAAAAATTAGGTGGCGTCTCTTTTGTCAAAGCAAATGTATTGAGAGGGGTCAACAATTTTTCTATTACAACAAATATAAGCATAATAGACTTTTTTTTTTCATTTTCCAGCAGTTGAAAACAAAGTTGTGAATTTTCCAGTTTTCTATATCCATTTTCTCCTCACTGGTGACCCCTTAGATTAGTGAGACAAACACACTCGCCTCAAACTCTGGACACTCAGTTTTTCCAGATGTCAATACTTCTGGTCAAAGTCCTAGTCAGTGAGGAATCTGACATATGAAATATTTATGTTTGTATTTATTCAAGTAAAAGTATGATATGGCCACATTTCCTTAGCATTTTGTCCACTCCTATATGTTTAGGTTTTTGAAGGGGTTTAATTTAATAAGTCCAGAGGTAAAGTGCATTTTTATACTTAAAATCAACAGAAGCACTTGCAAAAATACAGTTTTTATTGCTGTATGATTTGTTATCATATTGGACAATCCCAGGTTTTAGGAAGAATACAATTTAATTGGATATAAAAAAATGTAAACAGTCAGTGTTCAAGGGCTAAGATATAAATAACAATAGAATGGTTTTCATAAAGCAGAGTTCGAAGACACACATAGATGTTTGAAAAACTACATGTTCTAAAACTATGAATGGACACTTGAAAATTAAAAGTTCTAATGTATATATCATAAATTCTTTATAAGTGGATCTCAACAAGTATGGCAACTTACATTCTTATAGAAATTTTAGCTTACTTCTCTTTGATATAAAGCCCACCAACCATTTCATAAAAGTTGTAAACATAATTTAAGTATAAATGGAAATGTTAGAAAACTATTAAAGCTTTGAAAACTTTGTATACACATGGACAAAGCCAAAGAGGGGTAGGTGGGTAGGAGGTGGGGATGGCTGGGGGGGGCAGTGTCAGGGGGAAATGGAGACCACTGTACTTGAACAACAATAAAAAAAGAGAGAAAAAACTTTGCATATATATTCACATCAAGGTTACAGATTTAAATCATGATTTATTGTCAGAGAACTACACTTACCATTTCTGCGAGCTACAGTAAATATGTTCCTCATTCATCCAAACTAAACAAACTAGAAAAAAACCTTAAATGAATTAACCTTGTCCATCATTCACAATTTTCATAGTTTTGGGGGGTTCATTCCAAATTAAATATTAAAACAGAAAATAGCAGTTTCCTGTGTGGGCAAATAAAGACTAGTATTATATTGGGGAAGAAGTTAAAATAACAATGTATTATAAGGGAAACATTTAAATGTGAGAAATATAGCATTTCAAAGAAAAGTTATATTAGGAACAAAGGCATAAAATATAATGAAATGTTTTAATTGCAGGAAAATATTATCTAATCACCTGAAAATATACTTGAAACTCAAAAAATGAATTTGAATCTAGAGTTAATTATAATTTAACTCTAAACTGTAAAATGCAAAGTTGTAGCAACTGAAGGTTAATATTAAATTATTTGTTTTATCAACAGAGTGCCAAATAACTCATGGCTTATCCTTTTCTGCCAAATTTTGGTTTAATCTTGCAAGTTTTGTTTGTTTGTTTGTTTGTTTTGGGGGTGGTTTTCAACAGACGTGTATGTTGTATGTTTATGGGGGTGGTTTTCAACAGACGTGTGTGTGTATGTTGTGTATGTATATCTGTTTCACTAAATAAATAAATAAATCATTATCCTAAAGTTTAAAAATCAGTAATAACTAGAACATAATATGACTTTCAGAAAAAAATTGATTAGCAAATAAGTTGCCTGCCTATATATTACAAAATATTTCATTTATTCGAATGATAAATGATATATTAAAGTATATGAAAAGTAGATTATATTAGAGCTTGTGAATTATTTGTAGTTACTTGCTGTTTATATCATAGAATGATTGATTTGTTTATATCACAGAATTTTCAATATAAACTGATGTTCCAACAGTGTATCATATTAATAATGATGATGACTACTTAAAGTATATGGCATTTATAATTTGCAAAGCACTTGTACTGTGGGTAACAGTATAACCCAGTGGATAACAGGGCTTGGTTGTCCTGTTTATCCTACAGACAAAAACATGGGTGCGCATTATACACCGTAAAACATGTTCCTTTATTTGTTTCCTTATTTGTAAAATTGGTTTCCAAAAGAGTAACCTCATAGAGTGTGAGAGTTGAATGAAACTTTGTATGTAAAATAGTCTGGTGGGTATGTGGCATTTAATAAGTGTTCAATGATGTTACTTGTGTGATAATGCCGCTCTGCTGCTGCTGACAGTGGTGGCAGTGGCGATGACATTCCCTTTAAACGTTTGAATCATTGAATACTGGCATCAATTTTATCAATAGTTCTGGAAATTTTTGCCACTCCTTCTGCTGGCATGGCCCTTTTCACCCCTAGTTCAGTATCTCTGAGACAGTTTCTGTACTAGCACGCTGAATATGTATTTGTTCTATGATTAGCATTGCAGGCAATGCACAAATAGGTGAATATACCAAAGGAGTTAATACAGAAGAAGCCTTTTAAAGACATTTTTTACTCTTTTTCTTCTAAGGAATCTCCAGGTTTTGCCCCATCACTTTTAAAGATCACCAGCACATATCCACTTAGGTTCCTTTATCAATCATGTCCATTTTAATACTAAAACTAATACGCTCCAAGAGTGCTAAGATGTGAAATGTTCTATGGGGAATTTCTTCTCTAGTATACTTTCATTGAGAATGTTCTGCTCATCAAACTCACATTGGATTTTCACTTCAGCTCATTATTTCCATTACTTGGCCATTAACTTTTGTTAAAATATAATCACCCAAAAGCACTCCAGCAGTGCACAAATATTAAGCCTTCATTATTTCATGTACAATTTCCTATACAGAGACAAAGTGACAAAGACAATTTGGGTAAAATGAAAAGCACATCGTTTTTGGTAAAGGCTGAGTTTATTTTGATTTTTTTTCCCATCTGCACATGTATATACTGTTATTGAACCCCATAGAATATTATGTTTAAAAATTATTCACAATATTTGAAATGTCAAACTGTTACAGAGCAAGGGCTGAGGCATCCAACGATACCCCGTACTGCTCCAGGTTCGTTATGCTCGCTGCCAATGGAAAGACGTCTCTTAATGCCAGAGACTTGTGAAAAGAAAAAGAATTATTTATTTACAAGTTATACAGGCTTGGAGTAATGACTTAAGGTCTCCTTTAAAATACTAAAGTTCTCTAGAATACCCATTCTCTAGAATACCCACAAATGCACACAGTCCTTCCTTCTCCCCCTGCCCAGTCCAGGGTACCATATCTCAGGAAAAGCAGTAGAAGTCCGTGATTCCGTCAGATTCTCAGTTCTGGCACCATCCGCTGTGTCGCCACCACGATCTCCAGTTAATCCAAAAGCATGTTACTCCAAAACCATGCAGCACCTTCTCATGGCCCACCAGCAAGAGTCCTTTTACCCCTTTTCTTCCAGGCAAAGTCTCTCCTGCTTCCTAGGCTGCGTGGCAAAGGAAGGCACCCAAAGCCACGCGGTCCTGCCTCTGTCTCTCAGGCTGGGGGGTCCCCACTCCTCCAAAGCCTTGTGGTCCAAGAGAGAGATATGGCTGCTGTGCCTGGGTTTAAATCCCCCGAGCCAATCTTCCTCTGCAGCCCCATTTCCGACTCCTCCTTCAATCGGCTACACCTGCCAGCACTTCATATTCCTCCAGCTTTTCTGGGCTGCCATGTTAGCTGTGGGCAGGGGTGACCCCATGGCCCAGAGCCAACCATCTCCAAGTTTTCACGCAGGCACTGTGTCTAGGGGAAGTTGCCTCTCGGCTACATCCTGGGTGGAAGTCTCCTCCATCCCCCTGGCTCAAAGCATGGACACAGCTATTTAACATATCTACACAACCAGTTAAAGGTTATAGATATGTTAAATGAACATGCCAGAGGCTAGCTGCAAAGCTGCTGCCATACCCAACAGCTCTGAATGGCCCTGCTCCATGTCCCATCCCCACCCCCAGTTCAGACTTGTGGGGGTGAGGACATTCTATATATATTTCTAATATTTCCTGGATACCTTGAGTTCTGGACCCTACTACAAATCCTTGTTTGGGCCCATTTCTTGGCTGCACCCTGTTACAAAACTACTGAAGTGCCAATTTTTATTTCTAGGTAGAGAAGGATACCAGTTACAAAGAGAACAGTCTATAATCAAACGGGTGCTAAAGAAATCCTACATCCAAAAAAAAATTATCCTATGGAGGAGCACAGTACTATAGCATAATTTTTCCTTAATGGGATTGTAATCTAAGCAAAGACTTGTCCAGAATCCCTTGCAATATTTCCCTGCTCACCAAAGGAGCTTCAGAACAGCAAAGTTTTCTACTTACTCATTTAACACGCGTGGAAAATTGCACTTCAAGTACCCATTAGTTGACTGCTAGTGGGAATTCATGTTGTGTTTATTAGGCAACAATGATCAGGCTCACATACTGACTCACAGACGTATGGAAAAATATAAATTCTTAGTGTAAGCCCTAAAGGACACTGTTATTGAGAGGAAAAACAGGTCTTCTTTCTTTTTCCAAGGAAGAGGAGGAATTCATGGGTATAATTAGGGTCTTGTTTCTGTCCCTTTGTTTCCACCTACATGCTGTGCTTGCTAATGAACAAGCTGTTTTGTTGCTTCCTCTGTGACAATGTCTTTTACATATTAAGAACATAAAACAATGCAGACACTAGGTATCTTGGTTTTTTTCAGTATCTACGAAATCGTATAATGAGGGAAAATGAGCATTCATATATCTGTTGACTTCCTTTGTAAATTAAAATCCATGTTTTCAAAGGAAATAAAATTATCGAAATGATATTAGTTATTATGATAGCTGACTACAGAAGATTTAATATCTCTGAATTGCTTACAATATCTGATGTGTTATCACTTTGGGATAGTGGCTTGCTGCTCCAGAGGTCCACCCTTCTTAAAGACATGAGGAGGAAGTGCTTACATTTGTCATGGTGGCGTTAGGAGCCTGACTTACTGGTTTTAATGAAAACTAACTGTACAAGGTTCTGCCTGATTAACCTTCACCAACTTCCCTATAAAATGCTTCTAAAAACACAACAGGAAAAAAATAAAGCAAATTTATAGCAGCAGTGTACATTAATGAACATAGCTAAACAAATACTTGGCCTTTAAGAGAAATCACCCCTTCAAGTAAAATAGGCTCAGTTAAGAAATTATCAATGGTTTGTTTAAGCCTAGACCTGTAAACCACATCTAACTGAAGAAGCCAGTAGGAAGAATCTTCCACTAACCTCTACTTTAAGCCCACACCTACTAAAGTCAGAAATAGGACCTTACTATAAATGTTGGCTTGAATTTCTCTACAACATGGAAGCCACTCTTTAGAGTAACAAGATTACTCTCCCTCCTTCACCCTTAATCCAAAATAAGTTTTCAGATTTTGAACCCAGCTATGAGATGAGAAAAGACATCAATCTCAAGATTTACAATGTCAATAAATAGTAATATAGTGGAGAATAGTGAAATCCATAGTTTCTATAAAGAGAGAGAATACAAATCACTTCAAATTTTCCAGAAATCAATTTACCTCTACCTACTTATAACGACTAGAGGATAGGAATCAACAAATATCTTGCCCTCCCCACCTGTAAAATCTTCTTAAGTATGAGTATGCTAACTTCAAACTATACTGGACACTCACAACCCCCCCCCCCTTCTCTCCTCCACTTCCTGTAGCATGCTGCTTGACCTCAGTAACATCTGAAATACTAAGTCAAAGGAATGGATTCTCTTATCATGCTTTCTCACCATTGGAAATGCTCAAGCATATACAATTATCAAGAAGCTCTAGTCAATAAGAAGTTACATGAATGATTTGTCGACTTCTTAATTTCAATTTAGTTCTCAGTATGTGCCAATTCACAACTTTCTGATTTAGATACTGTCATCTCTGATTTACAAATTTTAAAATGTAAACTCCAAGGGATTAAGTGACTTGTTCAAGGTCATCCATCACAAAGCTCAGCTTTAAAAAGCCAAAGCTGTCAATGATTCTGTGAAAATCTTAACACTCAAAGTGTTTACCAGTGATGTTGCATTTCAGTCTACATGGAGAACGGTGACGGAATGCCTCCTAAGGGCCTATGGTCTTCCTGAAAATGGTTCAGCTTCCCAGTCTACACCCCAAAGCTGCATGTTCAGCTTCATAGGCAGCTTTCTCTCTCACATACACACATGCATACCCCTCAAACATGATTAGAAATAAATAATTTAATTTGAATCTAATTTTTCTTCCAACAAAAAATCCTGGGTCCAAACTGAAAACTAAGTGACTCAGTGGCCAAAATTTAATCTTGCCTTTATTTTCGTATTTCTTCATCCTACTCTATGGTAAAAAAGACTATCAGTATTGATTGATATCCAAATATAAGAAATGCTTTATTTTTTTCAGTGACACATTGATCAACAGATGTTACAGACAAAATAGTTCCAAAGATGTATTATTGTGATGCTTCTGGCCTGTGCTTTCATAGTTTGCTATTATAAATCTATATTCTTTCAGGAGTATTCAATGATTTTTAAACTTCATCTCTCTCAGACAATGAATAATCCAAAATAATTCAAATTTATTGTAGAACAATATGCTCTTACCACGCCGAATAGTTAAATGGGAATAAAAAAATATTAATTTTACATTTTCCAGTGAATTATGTCCAATGCAATGTTTAGGTAATATAACAGCAATAACAAATCTTCAAATTAATAACATCCATTTAAATACAGAAGACATCCATGTAAAAATATCAAATTATTTGTTTCTATTATTTTCCAAATATTAAGTAACAGAAAAATCTAAAGATTCTTCTTCAAAGTTCTTCAAATGTTTTTTTGTCCTGATCTCGCCACCAGTTTGTCTCGTTTCTGCTTTTTTTTTTACTTAATTGGAAAATTTAACAAAACAGATCTCAACTCCCAGGGGAGATAACACTGAGGAAGTCCGTTACTTTAAGCTGTAAATGACAACAAAATAATTCTGGCTCTGTTGTGCTATGAACACTTCCACTTTGCGGCTTTACATTGCGAGCTAATTATCAGCTTAGCAAACAGTTCATAAATTCTACTTCTAACTACGGTTCATTTACCCCAGTTACTATAAATTGCTGCACAAGTTGCCTGGTTATACTCTTCACATAGCACAACTTGAACAAGCCATTAAGTCCTTAAAGGCTTTTCTTTTCCAAAAGCCCCCCAGACTACAACTTTCAGCTTAGTTTGTCCTTAATACAAACAACGTCCAAAATACTGAGGAATTCAAGCATCTCAGTACATGCTACTGACTGATCCTACTACCTCCCCAAGTGACTCTTCAGTGAATATAAAATAGTGAAAAGGAAGACTCTGAGGATGTTTAGAAAAAAGTATTTTATGACGGAGAGTTGCATAGTTGCCCCTTTTTAGTTTTTGCATAAATCACAACCTGATTTAACTGTAGTTTCTTCATAATGGGAATTAGATGGCTGGTTACAAATTAGGGCACAGAGAGAATGATAACCTTGACAACAAGGAAGAACAACCTGAAAATCATTTCCACTAAAGATAACCTAACAAATTTTATCATGAGCATGTTGTTTCGCTTTGCTTGAAAAACAGTTATTTATTAAAAACTAGATAGACAGATTGATAAATGATAGATAAGTACGTTTTAAGTTGACCACTATTTTAGTTAGTTGTACCTGGAGGTTTCAGGGCTCCAATTTATTTTCGATTTTCTCTCTTTCCCATTGTAAATAGTAGCTCCACTCTTTCTTTCCCTAGTGCCGTATGGTAAAGACACTGCTCTTTTCATTTAAAGTAATCTCAGTGAAATCAAAACTTTATTCAACATATAATGTGTGTAAGACATTATGTCAGTTCATAACAAGATAAGAAAAAGAGAACCCTGTACCCCAAGGAGGCACTGTTTAATGGGCAATAAAACTAATATATACATAACTATAACACAGGATTTTTAAGGTAATAATAAAATAGGATTATTCACACAGGAAAGTTAATAGATATTATGGAGTCATTATTAACAGGATATTTAAGATAACAGTAATAATAACTACCCTTTATGGAACACTGGCTATTTTATAATGCATATTTTAATCTTCAAAATGATGTAGTATTACAAGGAACATATGATCACCCCTTTTTTAAATAAAATAATTGGGTCACAGAGAGAATGCCTAAGCTCACACACATAGCTAGTGACAGAGCCAGACAGAGAATTCAGTTCTGTTTGCATGTCAAAGAGTTCCTGGTTGACTACACTGTATAAAAAAACTTCAAGAGTTAAGCAAAGGAGCCTGGTTGGTGTAGCTCAGTGGATTGAGCACGGGCTGGAATCCAAGCGGTCCTGGTTCGATTCCCAGTCAGGGCACATGCCTGGGTTGCAGGCTGTGTCCCCAGTGAGGGCCATGTTAGAGCAACCACACATCGCTGTTTCTCTCCCTCTCTTTCTCCTTCCTCTCTCTCTAAAAATAAAATAAATAAAATCTTAAAAAAAAAGAGTTAAGTAAAGGAGAAAATAAAATCCAGATGAAAGAAAAGGGAAAACTTCTTGTGTGAAAAGCAATTTGAAATGGTTCTTGAGTAAGATTTTCACCCATAGATATAGAATGTATTTTAAAGGGTGAATTCAGACTTTGCAAAAGCATAGTCATGAATCTGGGACACTTTTGTGGAAAGTAAATACTATTATTTGGCTATGGTATATATTAGGTGTAGAAATGAAAATAAGCTGGAGATATTAAATATCTGAGGACAAATTGAGGAGGACTTGGAAAGACAGATTGAGTTTATACTTAATGTAGTAGCCAAACGGTGGTTTTTGAAAGATCAAGTCACATCTATTTGGGAGGCATCTACTTTTATTTTATAATTATGTTACAGAAAAACACATACTAAATATTGCCCCAGTTTTCCCAAAAGAAAAAAATTAAACTGATGATTTAAATATAAAACATATAAATAAATATTATTTAAATGTCTTTGTTTTATCAATGAGCTGGCAAGAAAGTCAGGAGGAAATGCTATAGCCAGGATCTGAGCTTACTCTGTTGGCAAAAATCCATGCCCAGAGGCTGGTCTTCACCTCAAGGGCATTTACTGACAGTATTAGCTTCTATGTGTTGCTCGGCTTAGCAAGAACACACACTGCAGAATATGGCTCCTATAAGACCCAGCCCAAGAATGGCTACCTATGAAACATAAAAGTGAACTAGCTGTAAATCAGTCCACTAAGAAAACCATGAGGAAACTTACCTGCCTCGTGTCTTTGTTCTGAATGGAAAAGAGAAACCTTTTACTTCAATTTTAACTATAGGGCAGCAACCTTAACCGATACTACCTGGGTGGCCTGAATAGTTGAATGTAAGAATTGAATTAAGGTTGTTCTTAACAGGAAGTGAACCCAGGCCCTTGAGGTACAACAAAGATTGAAAAGCAATGGAAGTATCAATATGTAGGTACAAGTAAATTAAAGTTGCCATATAAAACAATGAAACTCTTTTGTCTCACAAAACAGGAAAAAACTCTAAAAACTTGAAACCATAGTAAGGGTATTAAAAGTGTTCTAAGACAGGGGTACCCAACCCACAGTCCACGTGGCCTCTTAGGAACCTGGGCCACACAGTAGGAAGTGAGCAGCTGGTGAGCAAAGGAAGCTTCATTTGTATGTACAGCCACTCCCCATCGCCGGCACTACCAACGGAGTTCGCGTCCTGTCAGATCAGCGGTGGCATTAGATGCTCAGAGGAGCAAGTATCCTACTGTGCATTATGCATACCAGGGATCTTGGTTGCCGCTCCTTATGAGAAGCTAACGCCCAATGATCCCAAGTGGAGCTGAGGCCATGATGCTAGCACCGGGGTTCGGTTGCAAATATAGATTATTGCCAAGCAGAGAGGTCTGACTGCACAGAGATAATAAATTAATTGCTTGCAGAGTCTTATCAAAACCCTATTGATGAGCCCGGCTGGTGTAGCTCAGTGGATTGAGCGCGGGCTGGGAATCAGAGGGTCCTGGTTCGATTCCCAGTTGGGGCACATGCCTGGGTTGCCGGCCAGGTCCCAAATGAGGACCATGTGAGAGGCAACCATACATTGCTCTTTCTCCCTCCCTTCTCCTCTCTCTGAAAATAAATAAATAAAATCTTAAAAAAAAAAACAAAAACTATTGATGAATGGCAAGTGACAATTAAGCTTGAGCTGGTGGCAGGCTATAAAGCCATGCCGCCGCCCCAGTCTGTGGAAAAATTGTTTTCCACGAAACTGGTCCCCAGAGCCAAAAAGCTTGGGGACAGCTGTTCTAAGATGTTTGAGTTATTTGGAAATAGGTGAATGTATTAATGTTAGAATTTGCTAAAATTAAGTCTATTTAAATATCTAGTACTAATTAAGTATGCTGTTTCCAAACTAGTTAAGGGAGTAAAAGTAATGAAAAAAAGTAAGAAATCAAAAAATCAAAGAAAACAATTATACATACTGTATATATCAAATGAGGTACAAATAGAAAGTATGAAATAATTTTATAAAAGTAAACTCTAAACATCAGAAATTGCTATAAATAATGAACCAAAATAAAAATCTAGCAATCAGGTGTCTATAAGAGAGATGTTTATAGCATAAGGAAATAAGAAAATTGGAAATTAAAGTGAGAAAGGGTTTATCAGTTAAATATTAACACTTCCCAACGATAACTATCAATAACAGAAAAAAAGTCTATAAAAAAGATGGTCACTCTATGATGAAAGCTTAAATTGATCAGCAAACACCCATAATAGCATTGTCTTAAAATATGCAAAAGAAAAATAACACTTCTGTAAGAAAAAGATAAGTAAACCCACTATCACATTAGGAGAATTTAACACATTTCCCTTGTATTTCAGAACTTAGAGAGAAAATTATAACTTTAAATATTTATATTAAAAAAGAAGAAAGTAGAAATAGAAGAGCTGAACATCTATTTTAAGTTAGGAAAAAGACATGAAACTAAACTTAAATAAAGGAATCAAGAACATGACAAAAGCAAAACAATTAAATTAGAAACAAATATCAAATATAGTTGGAGGGTTGATAAATCTGATTTGTAACTATCACTCCTTTCAAAAAGCTAAGAAAAATGGCACATCTCTAATGACCAAGAAGATGTGAGAAAACATCAAAAATATTAAGAGGAAAATGGAAATGAAAGCACAGATTGTACAGACAAATTGAAAAGTAATAAGAGCAAAGGGGGAATAACTGTCAACAAAGTTGAATAGTAATATAAAGTGGATAAATAAAACCATAATTTCTCTAAGTGACTCAAGAAGAATTGGAAATTCCAAATAGTCCACTATTATATTAATAATTAAAAACCTTCACATACACACACACAAAACTCTAGGCCTAGATGATTTTACTGGAAAGTTCTACCAAACAAAGAAAAAAATGATTTTACTCTTATAAAGCTATTTCTTTTTCCAAAAAATATTTTATTTATTTATTTTTAGAGTGAGGAGTAAGGAAGGAGAAACAGAGGAAGACTTATATCAATGTGTAGTTGCCTCTCATGCGCCCCCTACTGGGGACCTGACCTGACCTGCAACCCACCATGTGCCCTTACTGGGAATTGAACCAGCAACCCATTGGTTGACAGGCCAGTGCTCGATCTACTGAGCCACACCAGCCAGGGCTTATAAAACTATTACGTAGTGTCAAAAAGAGGAAAAATAGCTTTACTAACTAACTCTAACAAGAATAGTATGAAAAGTAAAAATACAAACCAATCACTCTAATGAGCATAGATACTAAAATTTTAAACAAACTATTTGTAATTGGAAAACAGAATAAAAAAAAAGATAATACATAGCCTGCATTTTGTGTCCTTATATGGGCTTTCCATTTCCAATCATGTTGGATGGGGTATGTTGTTTAGAATGCTAATATATTACAAGGAGTGTATAATGAGACTAGGGGTTACCATTAGGTGAAATTAGTCACCCTGTTGGATGGAGCTGGTCTCTGTCTTTTTAAGCCATAAATTTGGTGGTGTCGTCCTTACTGACGGTTCCTGTAGCTTTTATCAGTTACAGCCATGTTGCCACATACTCTTTCTCAAATGGGAGGCCTTGGGATTGTTCAGGAAGGAAAAAATTGCATGCTTCTGTGATTAGTAATGTCCTAAAATCATGGTACAGACAGACAGTGGCCAGAGGGAAGGGGGAAGAGGGATAATGGTGGAAAGAAGGGGAAGTGACTAGTCAAAGAACATGTCCAAGTGACCCATGGACATGGACAACAGTGTGGGAATGGACTGGTGGGGGGGGATGGGCAGAGGAGGGCAAAGGGGGAAAAATTGGGACAACTTTAATAAAATAACAATAAAAACTGATAAATAAAATCTTTATTTAGTTAAAATATACAGTTAAATTTATCCATGAATAAAGTCTCCTAAACTACAGGGATGGGCAGAGGTAGGTCTGCAGTTGTAATACAGATAGTACAATAACTAATAAACAATAATATAACAATAAACTGTTTAGTGTACTCACAACTATAAACCTACTTGTGCCCACCCCTGTATATTATACCTATGGCCTCGTATCCTACAAACTGCTCATTCAACTCCCTTTTCTGATTCCAGAGAAGCATTTAAGTGCCATGTTCTCAAGGGCTTTTTGAAAGAAACATTTTTAGATTCCTTGCAAAACAATTACAGAGACAAGGGGCTTGGATTTTAGAATTTTTCATAGCAATGCAAAAACTTTTTTGTGCTATCATCACTGTGTACACCAGCAGCCTCACTGGACTGAGATAATGAGTAACAATTATGAATACTATTTAATAAATGACCATTGTGTGCCAAGCCATATTACTTAATACTGCATGGATGTTATTTCTTTGAAAGGTGTGTTCAGTGTGTGTATGAGTGTGCACAGATGAGTAGATATGAAATAAGGGTAGAGTGTGAGAATATCTGAGTATAGAGCTGATTATGGGATTGTTTGTGGTTTTCTAGAAAAATATGTAGAATGTTTATGGCTTATCTGTTTCTATACTACTGATCCCTCCAATGGAATAAATCAATTGATTTTTGCATATTTTTAAGCTTTTAACATCTATTATAAGATACTGGTTGACACACAAACTTTAAAATTCACTTCCAAGAAAGCTAAGAAAGGGTTGGTATAGTATTTAGGAACTATTTGGCCTCCCATTTCACATAGCTGTCAGTAAGTAAATAAACTTAAAAGATTACTTCTTTATTTGTAAGATATTTGGTTAGACTCCAATTTTGTTATAGGTATTACTTGATATAATCATTGACAATTAAAAACACTAAATAGAAGTGAATATAATCATTTACTAATTGTGTATTTGAACAACAATAATAATCGATAACATTTATTATGGGTTTACATCAGGCCAAGAATGTCTTAAAGCATTACACATACCAGCTTATTCAATCCCACAAAATTGGTTTTCAATCATGTGCATTTTACAAAGAAATCGAATGTGGTAGTGTGAAATAATTTGACCACAGTCACACAGTTAGTAAGGGGGTGTTGTTACAGAGCAAGGCAGGGACACCCAGCGATACCCCAACCCCACACCAGGTTCGTTATGCTCACCGCCAATGGAAAGATGTCTCTCAATGCCATAGACAGGTGAAAAGGAAAGGAATTATTTATTTACAAGTTATACAGGCTTGGAGTAATGACTTAAGGTCTGCTTTAAGATATTAGAGTTGTTTGGAATACCCGTTCTCTAGAATACCCATAAATGCACAGTCCTTCCTTCTCCCCGCTGCCCAGTCCAGGGTACTGTATCTCAGGGAAAGAAGTAGAAGTCCATGATTCAGGCAGACCCTCAGTTCCAACACTATCCACTGTGTCACCACCGTGATCTCCAGTTAATCCAAACCCATGTGGCATCTTCTCATGGCCCACCAGCAAGAGTCCTTTCACCCCTTTTCTTCCAGTCGAAGTCTCTCTTGCTTCCTAGGCCACGTGGCAAAAGGAGCCACCCAAAGCCACGTGGTCCTCTCTGTCTCTCAGGCAGAGAGAGAGAGAGAGAGAAACGGCTGCCATGCCTGGGTTTAAATACCTGCGCCCACCTTCCTCTGCAGCCCCATTTCTGACTCCTCCTTCAATCAACTACATCTGCCAGCACTTCATATTCTTCTAGCTTTATCGGGCTGCCATGTTAACTGTGGGCAGGTGTAGCCCCATGGCACAGAGCCAATCATCTCCAAGCTTTCACGCAGGCACTGTGTCCAGGGGGAGTTGCCTCTCAGTTACCTCTTGGGTGGAAGTAACTTCCATCCCCCTGGCTCAAAACATGGCTGCACCTATTTAACATATCTATGAAACCAGTTAAAGGTTATAGATATGTTAAATGACCACTCCAGAGGTTATCTACAAAGCTGCTGTTATGCAAAACAGCTCTGAATGGCCCTGCTCCAGGAGTCCCATCCCCCCCCTCCCCAGTTCAGACTTGTGGGGATGAGGACATCCTATATATATTTCTAATATTTCCTGGACACCTTGAGTCCTGGACCCCATTACAAATCCCCATTTGCCCCCCCACCTTGGCTGCACCCTGTTACAGTGTGGCAAGCTTCACATCTAGTAAATCCAGCCCCAGTTCATGCTCTTAAGCACCTAATAAAGAAATGGTGTTTCTCACACACTGAGCTTGTATAACTATCTTTCTAAGCCTCATTTTTTTTAATTTGTAAGGTGAGGCCAATGATAACTAACTTTAAAGATTTTTGTAAGAGGCTAAAACTTGGTGTATTGCCTTAAGCAGTGTCAGTGACTAGTGTGTGGGAAATGCTCAATAAATAGCAACAATCCACCTCACTATTGGTACCATCAGAGAGCATAAAGCAGGCCGGGTGTGATCACCCTCTGGGAGAGAGTGGATCTTCACATTGTATCTTTGAATCTCATCTTTAAAAAGAGAGGTAAAATTTGATTAATTTACTTTGCCCTTCACTTATTTATATTCACCTATTATGTGCATGATCTACTCTTTCCCACAGAAATAAAATCTTTGAACTGCTCAAAGCAGTGTTATTTCCCCAGCTACCCACATAATCCATACTACATTGTTTAGCCTTCCCTTTCTCAGAGCCTCCGAACTGGCTTCTTTTATCTGCCTGCATCACTATGTAGCATTCTCTATTCAGCAACCAGAGTTTGCATTTAAAACGTAACTTCAGTTATGTCAGTTTACTTGTTGAAACTTTCCAATGGCTTCCTCCACTATTTAGAGGTAAACTCCATATCATGCATGACACCCAAGATCCTGTGTGAACTGCCTGCTACTTAATTTTTCTGCTTGTCTCATCACTCCCCTTCCTCATAAAGGTCCAGCTTCCCCTTCAATCTTTCTTCCTGTTCTGTGAACTTACTAGACTGATTCCTGCCGCAGGGCCAGGCCTCTCCCAGCTCCTCCCAGCTCCTCAACCCTGTCGCCCCAGACAGAGCACTATTGTCTCCTTCTATCAGTAGGTATCTGGTCTTGAATGACACCTTCTCAGAGGTACTCTTCAGCCTCTATCTGTAATAAAACCCGCACTTCAGCCACTTACCACACTCTCAAATGTTTATTTGTATTTACTCATTCATTATCTCTTTCTCTCCCTGGAATAGAATCTGTGGGAGGTGGGAGCCTTGTTTGTCCCTTATTCAGTAACCCCAGAGTCTGGATGTTGCTCTGCACAAAGTAGAAACTAATAAAGACTTTTAAATAAAGCTGTTGGAACTACACAGGTGCCCAAATCCTCTGCAACTCCTACCTTTTTTGTCTCCGTGACAGCCTCCCAAATGTGAGTGAACATAACAGTTCAAGCTAAATTGTTAGGATATTGTGAGGACTGGAGAAGAGAACATCACATACCACTCTGAATTTCTTTAAAGAAAGATGTCCTAATTAAAAAAAAAAAAAAAAAAAAAGGATAGTGTTATGACTAGTTTCATATTATTCGTGTACAGATCTGAGACTTCTCTCCTATACGGTTAAATTAGAACAGCATGGAATGGAATCAGAAACCTGTAAGCAGAAGTAGGGTCAGGCCCCTTTGTTTATTTAAGAAAATTAACCAAGCAGCATGGATTTCCAAGATACGTTCTTTTATGCGAGTTTAAAATCTGATTTTCTGGTCAACCCAGTTTTCAGGACTATCGCTAAATTAAAAGTTGCAGCTGTGAGGTGTGAGCTTTCTCATCTCTGCCTCATTTACCCAGTGAAGCATCTGCAAAGCCTCTGTGGGTGGTTTAAATGCTAATATTCAAAAGGCAGTCTTGGAAGCAAACACCCAGCTGTATTTAAGGCCTGCATTTTCCTGCTGAATGTGTCTCTAGTGGTGTACCTTTCCGGTGCCCAGACTTTTAAGCACCATCCATATTAAGCGCAAATCAGAACACTTTTCACAAACCTCTTAATGCTATTTAAAACCCACAAGTAAATCATTTTAACTAAACCCTTTGATATAGCTTTGCTCTCCAAACTGTCCCTATCTAGTTTTAAACACTATTATAACATAGCTTTAAAAATTTAGAAGGTGGCATACCACATTAGCGTTGTTATATCTATATAAATCATGTGTGTGGAATAGAACTGTGTTCTTCCCCCATACTGAGTTCAATGCTTAAAATTTGATGGGATCCTTCCGTGTGTGTGCATGTGTGGGCGGGGAGGAGGGGACACAGGAGCTCGTATGTGTGCATTCACCTGTGCATCAGGTTTTAATGCAGTGATTTCCGACCTTTCTACTGAGTTCGTTAAGGGACCTGTTACTTAAAATGAGACAAACGAGAGGTGCTCCTTAACAGACGGGCTGTAAATGGCATCATTGCTGAGTGTCTCAGGACCCTTACTCACCTTGTCTACTTATATCATGCAGAGTTTTTAGGGTATACAGTTAGGTTTGAAGGAAAAGTCAAAGTTCCATCCTCCTGCCTTGTTTTACAGGCCTCTTCAGCAGTGACAGGCAGTATCTGACTCATTCTCCCCCAGGGACCATCTTTGAGTTGAGTCCTTGATCAGCCACATGTTTTACAGCACAGCAGGGTTTACCCAGAGCTCATGGTGGTTCACAGGACAACAGAGATGGCTCACTCCTCCCCTGAGTTAGTCCTCACAGACCTGGCAGAGCTGCTGGCTATCCTGCCTTCCCCCCTGGTGCTTCCCAGGTGGTAGCTAGGGTTGTTGATCACTTCCGGAAGCTGCAGGTTTTTAAGAGCCCATCTCTCTTTGATGCCTTTTATGAAAGTAGAGATAATAAGATGAGTCTGGGTTTTCTAACTCTTTCTACAGTCCCTACACCTGCATCTTGAGTTGGGGCACAATCATGAACTCCTGATCATGGCTCAAGGATTTTTTCAAAACTGGTGGTCATAATAATTGTACGTGGATCTTATTGGAAATACAGAAAAACGATTGTTTCCCCGGAAATTCTGATGCAACACAACTAGAGTGGGTCCCTGTGATTTAAAATTTTTATTAGTGCACAGGAGATACTTAGGCAGGTTTAAGAAACAGCTGTTCAGGATTAGCATTTCCCTTCCAACAAAGTGAAATGAAGTTTCACACTCCTACTTTGTACCAGTTAACTCCAATTATGCAAAAATTTTTTATAACTTGTGTCAGGACCTTTGTTTACATGAGACCAGATATGCTTAGGCTTTCTCAAATAATGAGAATTAATCGTGTGATTACATCTGGCAACGAAAGAGTCAGAAATCTCTCAGGTAAAAAGATAAAAGACAGGTAGGGGAGCTAGGCCTCCAATGGACTGAACTGGGTAGTTGCCCCGGATCAGGCAGATCCAGAAACTTTATTAGCTATGAATCATGGCCGAACCCCTGAGTGCTCCTATCTTGACTGGAACCTTTGCCTTCTCTCCACCTCTGCATCTCACTGTGTGTCTTCTTGTTTCTCCCCCTGACCACAACTGGATCACTACTCACACTTCCCTCGGAATCATATTGAGCACATGACTTTAATCCAATGTGTCTGCCCCTCTCACATGTGCTGCATGAATAATCAGTTGACCTACACGCTACTGGAGATCAAACCGCAACCCTGACATAGCGGGACAATGCTCTAACCCGCTGAACTACCCAGTCAGGGTCTTAAAGTGGCATTTTTAAATCTGTTCGTTTTCTTGCTATCCTTGACTTTTAAAGAGTAGATATTTTAACCAGTTTCGGACTTAAATTTTGTTTATAACATTTTATAAAATGTTTAAATCATGTTGTTATTCTCCTAATCACTGGAGTAAAGACCTGTGTATTAGGCAGAGGAGAGGCGATATGGTGTCCTGGGAGCTGATGCACCTCTCCCTATGTGGTGTCCCTTGCCTTCACTTCCCCCCGACCCACACCAGAAAGAGAGGGAGGGAGGAAGAGAAGGAGGGATGATCTCCATCATCCCTTTTGGCAAATATACTTAAAAATTAGTGAATGTAAACAAATATAAAACACTTTCATTTCAGTGATCTAAACATCTTAGCAAAGCATCTGTATCGTAGCATGTTTTCTCCACTTTGCATATTAGAAAAGGGTATTCCATAAAGATTTAATATACTAAGACAATGTGAGGTAAAAAACAAAATTCCAACTTAGAGAATAAATGTATACTATCAGGTGTTTTCTTTCTGAAATTACGAAGTGTCATAATTTATATTGAATCTCCAACAATAACCCAGAATGTATTTTTGAATGGAAGTGTCTAGAATTCTTCATATAATTGTTCTTTATTTATTAAGAATCCCTAATGTCTTGGGAAGTTCCAGGCCAGATGGAGGCATAGGTAGAAACCCTTCTCTTCCTCGCACAACCAGAAGGAGGATAACAGCCAATCTAAAATCAATAAATAAACAGAAGCACCAGAAAATTAAACTGCATGGAACTCTGACAACCAAGGAATTAAAGAAAAAATCAATCAGAACAACCAGACCTGTAAGGCAGCGGAGCGAGGGCCTGCTTGCTGAGAAAAACTTCAGCAAGACTGCAAACTGCATGGGTGGGGCTGACTTAATGGGAAAGAGACTCAGAGTTGACTGAACTACGGTGGTTGCCATGGTGGGAGAAACCCAGTCTCACACAAAAGTCCATTGGAAAGTGCACTAGAGACAAGCAGGAGAGCTGCATTATTCCCTCTCTGGCCCCTTCCCCTCACTGCAACACAACAAGGAGGGCTGCCCCGCCCTGGTGAATATCTAGGGCCCCGCCCCTTTACAACCTATCAGCTGCACCAAGACAAAGAAACATGGCCCAAATGAAAGAACAGAGCAAAACCTCAGAAAGAGAACTAAGCGATGAGGAGATAGCCAACCTATCTGATGGGGAATTTAAAGGCC